>LPNX010393910.1:934255-1054825 GCA_001517045.1 Pseudotsuga menziesii
AGTCCAAACCTTTGCACTGAAAACAAGCCAAGGATGAGGCCACACGTGTGAGTCTGGATGTAGGTAAGCTCATCCTTTAGGTCTGGCAAAAGCCTGAGCTAGGTTTGGGAAGCCCACTGATGGTGTAAGCTTTAGTCTTCACCTCGATCAAATCACCGGACCAATGAGAGCTCTCCATATCATCTTTAGCTGGAGATGACATGTCTGATAACTGATAATAAATTAATTGCTCTCTTAATGATGACTGAAGCTGAGTTATAATAACTCCAATCATCATAAGTGTTCCATGAGATGTCATTTAGTCTTTTATTTTACTAAATTTGGATTAATTTGGAGAGTTTTAGTTGTCTCCAAAATAATCATTTTTTTTAATAAAAATCATTTTTTACTCAAAACTGACTTTTTTGAGTAAAAATGCATTATGTGTCCGATTGCTGATCTGAAAGTTGGTTCTGACTGGCTGGCTGATCAAGAATGATTTTTGGCTTAAGGTTAGAGCCTTCAATCACTGAATTCTGAGTCCAAATCATGAACGGGTTTTTTCCATTTAATTTATGGAAAAATTAACCCAAAAAACTTAGGAAAAGTAATTAAAAGTTAAAAAATAATTTTTCACTGTTCGAAAAATATTTTTTCGAAATTTTTTTTATGTGTCCAGATGACTTAGGACATGACCATGATCTATCTAAATAATGTCTAGTAGGATTATAACACTCAGTTGGGCTCTAATAACCCCCCAAGGCCCAGAATTCAACATCGGGCATTCCAGCTTTGGAGGAAGCGGGAGAAAACCTCGTCAATTATACTCGGCTGAAGGCAAAGCATAATTGTTAAGGGAAAAAAAATCCCTGGAATACCCTATTTGAGATTCTACGTCTCAGGAGACCGAAGCACTCAAAAATATCCTACTAGCACATTTTATTACAAACCCCATGGGGCCATGGTCAAAATTATTCAAATAAAATGTGACTAGACAATATTGGCTAGACAAGCAGATGGATCAACTGATACACTGGAATCAGACTTTGAACAAATCTGTCAACCGGCAGCTCCTCAGGTAACCCAACTATGGTACAAAAAGTTGGATAACATCTGGCTCCAAATGCGGGACGCGTGCTTGATCTAGTCTCTTATGCAAGGAGAGCATACGAGAACCCCAGAATCTCTGGTTTCCATATCCTGTAAAAACATCTCAACTTGAAAAGAAAACCTTAGTAGCACAAATTTTATGAAAAAGAGCCAATGATCCAAAAGTTGCTTTATTCAAAGAAAAAAATTCACTGAAAAATTTATTTATTTCTAAGTACATAAAGAAAATGCTAAAGTAAACGCTCACTTTAAGGAGCCTATTTTCCTACTCTAAGCATGATACACAAAAGGTTAGGTGTAATCATAAATCCAATGTAACCACCTAAGCATTTTATTAATGTAAAAAAAATTTGCCTTGTCTTTGGTTACCAGCCAAAGTAAAGACACAATTTCAAGAAAATGCAAACCTGCATGATGATCCAGAATGGGCGGGCTGGAAGTGGAATCATAGGCATAAATAATGTCATCAAACTTCTTCCCAAACTGGTAGGTGATCGCGCATGCTACTTCTACCCATGACTGGATAACGCTGATATAAAAATCGAGATGATGCGGCAAGTCGACTACTCCATCATGCTGATCATCAAGGCTTATCAAATAATAACTCATTGTATAAGCCCCAAGCTGCTCCAAAACATAAGGAGCATCTATATGTGAAGAAAATGGTTGAGAAAAAACTTCAACTAGTTGTATCCCATCTGACTCTTCACCACACTGCTTCTCCAAGTCCTTATTACAGATACTCAGATACAATTCCGACTGATCATAGGAAAACTCCAACTGCTGTTCTTTATAAGTCTCAAAATAACAACTCCTCATGTTGGACACATCATAGATGAGATTCTCAAAAATATTTTCAAAAGTATCATAGGTTGGATTTTTAATAAAAGTCCAATAGTCATCATCGCCATCTATGTCAGATATGAGAGATGCCTCATCACTGGTATCAAGTCCCTGGCTACACTCATCATTCTGCTCAAAACAATCTTCTTCAAAAAGTTGGGTTTCAAAGATATCACATGGGACCCAACTTTCCAAATATTTGTCATCCGATGGAGAGCATGGAGGACTCTCATCACATGAAACTTCTAAGATTGGATTTTCAATTAAAGTCTCGTAGTTGTCATCCATCTCAGAAGAAAGGGGTTCTTCCTCACTTGTATCAAATTCCTGGCTATATCCCTCCTCATGATCATAGTCATCTTCTTCAGAAAAAAGGTCACAAGTTAGTAAACCTTCCAAACTATCATCATTATGCTCATTAGTAGGATTAGTGCTAAATTTTTTAGTGAGATCATCCAATTGCTGACTATAATCTTCAACTTGACCCCGGGTTTCTATGGTGACAGGATGGAGCTGTCCAACTATGTTAATGTATTCAGGCTCTCTTGAATATTGTTTTGCCTCTCTCCAACTTTCTCCGGAAATATCATGCATGTCATCTACATAGTTTATATACTCAGGCTCGCTTGATGATGCTTTAGGACCACAACCCTCTAGAAAACCATGCTCCTGGATATAGCATGCATAATTGCAGAAATATTCTTCATGAAGGTCTTCACATGCCCTACAAAATGGCGTGTAATTTTCGACCATGTTAGCAGCCTCTAACTGATGAGGAGGCCTCTATTCATGGCTGGGATTTCTTCTTTGCCATGTTGGTTTTGCAGGGAAGGTTCTAGGAGGTGGTGGAGGTTGAGTTCTTTCAACCGTCATGACCCAATTCTGAACCTCTTTAACCTCTGCTAAGTGTCTTTGTTCTGCTTCCTCCATATTTTTCTTCATCTCCCTTTTTATTTCAATTATTTGTTTTTCATAAGCATCCTTCATAGCTGCTAAAGGATCCTTGTCTTTAGGTTCACTAATTTTCAAAGGAGTTGAAGACCTTGAATAACCCTGGAGGCTAGATTCACCAGATGACTGCATATTCTTATCAATTTTAATGGCCAAATTTTGAGCTTGACGCAGTGTGGTTGGCTCCTTTTCTCTAATCTGGTATTGGATCTTGCCACTTAATGCTTCTATGTAATAATCCAAAGTAGAAGCTGCAGGAGGAGCATAAGTAGCAGGGATGGAATTTGATAACTCTGTGAACCTATCGTTAAATTCATCCATGGTTTCTGTATTAGACTTCTTCATATTAGTCAAGGCTGCCACTAGATGTCTAGGCTCCTTTTTGCTGCCAAACTTTCCAAGGAAAGCAGTCTTGAAGTTTGCTAAGGTGGCGAAAGAATTGTCCGGAAAATTATCATACCAGTTGCCAGCCTTGCCATCCAAAGACAAGGCAAACAAGGTCATATAAACATCTTCATGCCTATCAGTACCCCTGACATGGGCACCACAGTGTCTAGTGAAATTTCTGATATGCTGCTTAGTAGAGAGGGAGGCATCAGTGCCATTATATGTCGTAAGCTTGTCGATAGCCTTGTCAGGGATATCATGAGGATGACCTGCTATCTGAGCAAAGTTAAGTTGAGTAAAAAACTCACCCATTGGATTAAGGAAACAGTTATTATTTTGCAAATTTTCTAAGTTTTCTGAAAATAAAAGATGATGTCTGAAACAGACTCAGATTTAAGTTATGCAAGGATCCTGCGAGAAGATAGCTTGTTTAATCTCCTCCTTAAGACCTTTTCGGGGTCAGAAATGAAATCGACCAAACCTACAGAGTTTCTTCTAGTAGAATACGTTGAGGTGTTAACTGACAGTGGAGTCGCCTGGTGGACTTAAGTCTAATTTCAGAGAGTGATTGGACTAAAAATCTACCAAAAAGGATAAAAAGGTAAAAAACTAAAAGAAACAAAGGTCGTCCAGGAACAAAAATATTTGTCCCCGGCAACGACGTCAAAAGATGTTTTCCGCCGATTGCACACCAGCAGCAGAAATCTTATGAAAGCTGTCTCCTCACTTGAGAAAGTGGGAGAGGTGTGACCTTGGGGGAAAGCACAGAGCTAGGTACTGTCACCTACTCCTAGCTCCTCCGTTTAGGCTAACTCCTAACGAAGCCAAGGGGGGTAGTCCCTAACAAAGAGTTTTCTATGGCTCAATGTTTAAGTTAAGTTTTGGATGTTTTGGATGCGGATGGGTGTTGTTTAGGAGTTATTGTGATTTAAAATGATTAATATTAAGGGGATGATGATTAATTAAAGCAATCCACGTTGCTAACAAGAGATCACACATATACGCAAACATTCCAGACTTATAACTTAAGCATTCAAATATAATCAATTGAAATGGACCATAGACAGTTGATCAAGATAGAAAATTAATCAAATATAACAAAGGACCAGTGCCTTATGGAGTCAAATAAGCGCATGAAATAAAGTCTAGGAATTTAAGCTAGTGAGTATTAGGTTTTGCAAGTGCTCTTGGTAGATTTTAAGAGTTTTCTGTTTGTGATCTTCACTTATGGTGGCTAGATGTCCTAATCGGTAATACCTTCAGTGGCTCCATTCGAAGACATGACGGACCTGTCTGGGGTCAAAGGTAAGTGTTCAATAACTTAACTACCAGTGCCCAGATTAGGTAGCCCGACGCCCACACTTGGAATTTTCCCACATGCCTCGGTATTTATCGAACAACATCGGTGCGTTGGTTATGGGAAAAAGTTTTAGTTAAGTTATTCTTGTGGGGTTTAGAGATCCAATGCCATTTCTGGGTATTCCGATCGAAGATCGGTCAGAGCATACTCCGGCAAAGAGGGAAGGGGGTTAATTAATTAAAGGGATGTGAGTTGTGAATTTTATTAAATTAATTAATTAAAACTCTCCGACAGAGAGCGCTCTTGACCTCATCTTATGACAGTGCTTCAAGAGACTTAGCTAATCTATATGCTTGATGCAAGGATATGCAGTGGGAATGCTCTCCGATAGAGAGTGCCCTTGACTTGGATTACGTCAAGTTTAAGAGACTTTCAAGATTAATTGATTAACTTATTAAACAATAAAAAGACGACTCTCCGATAGAGAGCACTCTTGATCTACAAAGTGAGATTCAAGAGATTTCTACTTTAAACAGTTGAATTACTTATGAAAGATACAAAAAATTAAAAGATGAAGTAATCAACCTAGTTAATGAAACAAAATGGACTAATCTAACAATTAGTATCTAGTTTGCAAAAAAAATGAAACTACTCTAAGTACTCGAAATAAATATAAGCTAAGAACAAAAAACACTCTTCCCCAAATGGGGAAGAAAAACCAAGTATGGGAGGCCCTATCCCACTTAGCCTTGTTTTATTAATGAATTACAAATGCCTTTGGAACTTAATCCTTGTCAGGACTTTGAGAAGTAACTTAAGTAAAAATTAAAAACTCTTATGAGTTTGTACAAAGAAGAATGACTCCTTTTTGGCTTTGGATCCTTGTCTTTGGATCTAGCTATGCTTGCTCTTTCTTGTTTGGTTTTGCTTTTGGTTCACCTGTGGATAAGAGCTCTAAACAAGGACTAGTGAGAGTGTTAGGAAACCAAATTTAACCTATGATTCGAAAAGATTAAGTGGATGAGAAGACAAGTGCCTTATGAGATGAAACAGGAGATCAAAACAATGGAATAAGACCCAAAATCAAAACTTGGAAAGGATCAAGCAAGCTCACCGTTTTTTTATGTAAAATGCACGATTTTTGGCGAAACGACTTGGGATTTTTTGCGAATTTAAAATTAAATATTTTTTAACATTTTAGGCTAATTTTCAGAATCTGGAAAATTGCAGAAAATTGCAGAAAATCAGTAAAAAAACAGCAAGTAGGAAATGGCACGCTTTTCGAGAAAAAGTCAAAAAATTAAAAAAATTAAAAATTTAGAAAAAATTTCTGATTTTTTAATGAATTTCCAGAATTTAGAATTAACAAAAAAAGTTAAAAATCAGTCCAAAAAACAACGAGCTTGAAATGGCACGCTTTTCGAGAAAAAGTCAAGATTAAAAAAAAAATTGAAAATTTTCTGATTTTTTAATGAATTTCCAGAATTTAGAATTAACAGAAAAAGTCAAAAATCAGCCCAAAAAACAGCGATCTTGAAATGGCACGCTTTTCGAGAAAAGGTCAAAAAATTTAAAAAAAAAATAAAAATTTTTGAAAGTTTTTGGAAAATTTCTGATTTTTTAATGAATTTCCAGAATTTAGAATTAATGAAAAATACAAAAAACCAGCAAGCCCAAAAAATGGAAAATTTGCACGTTTTTTGAGAAAACTCGTGCACGTTTTCCAAGGAAAAAAGAAAGTTGGATTTAAAAAGGAAATGAAACTAGATCTTTAAAAATGGACCTTTAGAAAGATGGATCTAGCTTTGAAAAAGTAGATCTAAGGCTAGAAAGCCTAGATCTATCTTAGTAGAAGCCAAGCAAGCTTAAAATAAAGATTTAAATGACTTGATAACTTCTACAAAAGTGGAAAAGAGGTAAGATAGAACCTTGAAAATAGAGATCCACTTGTAGCAATCAAAGTAACCAGGTGTATTGTTTAATCTTTGTTGATGGAAGGAAGGAGAAGCCTTGACTGTTGTGTTTCTTTCTTGGATTGAGAAGCGCTTAGGAGAACCTGCAAAACGAAGGAATTAGATGAAAATAACCACCGGTTCATGAAGAAGAGCTTGATCTTTAAGCTTGTCCTTCACCTTTGATGATCTCTACAAAACCCTTGAAAACAAAATTAAATCCGAACAAAATACTCATAAACTAGATTGTTAGCCCTTCAAGAGTATATATTGAATAATGATTTAATAATTGAAAAAGAGAAAGGTAAGAGAGATATCACCAAAAGACGGTGTGAATCCACAATTCCAATAGCTCATACATAGACCTCCATAGTCACAACTTTATTCCAATATTTAAACAAATATTACAATAATTTTGGCAGAGTGTTCATACCCAAAATCTCCATCCAAGAGAGCTGAAAGAGCCTTTATTTTAACAAATGAGAGAGTGCTAAAACCCTAAAACCAAAAAACCAACCCTAACCAGCTTAGCCACCTAACAAAGAGCCCAGACCTAAACCGGAGAACCGAGAGTGAGGGGAGGCCTCCACCCAGGCAAGGCGCCCCCACTCCAAACCTGTGCACTAAAAACAAGCCAAGGATGAGGCCACACGTGTGAGTCTAGATGTAGGTAAGCTCATCCTTTACGTCTGGCAGAAGCCTGAGCTAGGTTTGGGAAGCCCACTGATGGTGTAATCTTTAGTCTTCACCTCGATCAAATCACCGGACCAATGAGAGCTCTCCATCTCATCTTTAGCTGGAGATGACATGTCTGATAACTGATAATAAATTAATTGCTCTCTTGATGATGACTGAAGCTGAGTTATGATAACTCCAATCATCATAAGTGTTCCATGAGATGTCATTTAGTCTTTTATTTTACTAAATTTGGATTAATTTGGAGAGTTTTAGTTTTCTCCAAAATAATCATTTTTTTTTAATAAAAATCATTTTTTACTAAAAATCATTTTTTACTCAAAACTGACTTTTTTGAGTAAAAATGCATTATGTGTCCGATTGCTGATCTGAAAGTTGGTTCTGACTGGCTCGCTGATCAAGAATTATTTTTGGCTTAAGGTTAGAGCCTTCAATCACTGAATTCTAAGTCCAAATCACGAACGGGTTTTTTCCATTTAATTTATGGAAAAATTAACCCAAAAAACTTAGGAAAAGTAATTAAAAGTTAAAAAATAATTTTTCACTGTTCGAAAAATATTTTTTCGAATTTTTTTTATGTGTCCAGATGACTTAGGACATGACCATAATCTATCTAAATAATGTCTAGTAGGATTATAACACTCAGTTGGGCTCTAATAACCCCCCAAGGCCCAGAATTCAACATCGAGCATTCCAGCTTTGGAGGAAGCGGGAGAAAACCTCGTCAATTATACTCGGCTGAAGGCAAAGCATAATTGTCAAGGGAAAAAAACTCCCTGGAATACCCTATTTGAGATTCTACATCTCAGGAGACCGAACCACTCAAAAATATCCTACTAGCACATTTTATTACAAACCCTGTGGGGCCATGGTCAAAATTATTCAAATAAAAAGTGACTAGCCAATATTGGCTAGACAAGCAGATGGATCAACTGATACACTGGAATCAGACTTTGAACAACTCTGTCAACCGGCGGCTCCTCAGGTAACCCAACTATGGTACAAAAAGTTGGATAACATGTACTCTAAAGATTCAAAAGGGTACAAGCTGATCAAT
Source organism: Pseudotsuga menziesii (assembly GCA_001517045.1). NCBI lineage: Eukaryota > Viridiplantae > Streptophyta > Pinopsida > Pinales > Pinaceae > Pseudotsuga > Pseudotsuga menziesii. The sequence goes on from LPNX010393910.1 coordinate 942,531, forward strand.
TTGAGCACAAACAAAGCCTTCATTGAAAGGTGTGTTCAGTTTCAAGAAGAGCCCCTAGCAGTAGTGGAAGTTGGAGAATCCTCTTCACCACCAGAACCTCTGAATGTAAGTGAAGAGATAGTTGAACATGCTTATTCTGATATGTCTGATAATGATGATTTGATTGTAGATCCTAACAGTCCTACAATACCAAAATGGGTAGCCAAGACCATTCATGCAGCTGGAGAACTAGTTGGAAATCCTAATGATCCTAGGAGGACTAGATCTCATTTTGAGAGTGCTCTGTGCATGAAAGATCCTATGTTTGCAGAGAAATGCTATATGATTATTGAATCAGATCCAAAGACATATGAATATGTAGCAAATGATCCAAGATGGCAAGCAGCGATGAAGGAAGAGTTTAGCTCACTCCAGAAGAGCAACACTTGGGAGCTGGTTGATCTTCCCCCAGGGAGGAAGCTAGTTCATTGTAAGTGGGTGTACAAAACCAAATTTGCTGCTGATGGTTCACCTATGAAGTACAAGTCCATATTGGTAGCCAAGGGCTACTCACAGGTTCATGGCATAGACTACAATGAGACCTTTGCACCAGTGGCAAAGATGGACTCCATCAGGCTAGCTTTAGCCATTGCAACTTCAAAGAAATGGGAAGTACATCACATGGATGTGAAGTGTGCTTTCCTGAATGGAGATCTCACTGAAGAGATATACATGTAGCAGCCTCAAGGATTTTCTACTAACCCATCTCTTGTGTGTAGGCTAAAGAAGTCATTGTATGGGCTTAAGCAAGCCCCCAGGGCTTGGTATGCCAAGATTAATAGCTTTCTGCTATCACTTAATTTTGTTCGATGCAAATCAGATCCAAATGTCTATTTGAAGTTGATTCATGGTTCATTAATGATCATTGTTTTATATATTGATGACCTTCTCATTACAAGAAGCTCAAAGGATGAGATTTTCTCCTTGAAGGATGCAATGAACCATGCCTTCTCAATGACAGATTTGGGCTTATTGAGCCAATTCTTGGGGCTCGAGATTGCTCAAACCAAAGAAGGAATCAAAGTACATCAGTCCAAGTATGCCTTGGATTTGCTAAACAAATTCAAGATGAAGGATTGCAAGCCAAGCAAGACTCCTTTCCTTTCAGGAGAGAAGCTTGAAGAAGCTGATTCTTCACCCATGGTAAACAATACACTGTATAGGCAATTGATTGGATGTTTATTGTATCTTACACATACTATACCTGATCTTTCTTATGCAGTAAGTGTGGCTTCAAGATACATGGATCAGCCTCATGAGATCCATTGGAGAGCAGCCAAAAGGATCCTTAACTTTGTTCAGGGAACAAGGACACATGGGATCTTCTATAAAGCTAAATCTAATCTTGATTTGATTAGGTTTACTGACAGTGATTGGGCAGGTGATAGCATAGATCGAAAGTCAACATTGGGATATGTTTTCATGCTTGCAGAAGGGCCAATCAGCTGGTCAAGCAAGAAACAGAGTTCCATTGCACTCTCATCTACAAAAGCAGAGTACAGAGGAGTTGTAAATGCAGCAACTCAATGTTTATGGTTGCAGGGGTTACTTGGAGAGTGTGGCTTCGAATCAGAACACTCAACTACTATCTACTATGATAATCAGAGTACCATTTGAATCTGCAATGATCCAATTCATAAGCAGAGAACCAAACACATTGAGATCCATATGCACTACATCAGACAGCTTGTGCATGATGGCACCATTCACCTACTCTTCTGTTCATCTTCAGAACAAGTAGCAGATATCTTCACCAAAGTTTTTTGTGAGAATACATTCAGCAATCTCAAATCACTGTTGGGGATTGTTGATCATGCTGTGAAGCATGAGTGATGACAAGATTTCCAAATTTTGTTTTACAGTCCATGTTTAAGGGAGGATTTTTCCCACTGGGTTTTTGCCTCTTTCCTTGGTTAAATGGACATGCAGTATGTAAAGGGTGACTAAGCCTTGTTTATAGGTCCTATAATTTTCTCATATTTTACTCATAAGTTAGGATTAAGGGGGGTTAATAGAATAATCAACCCATAGTTAGCTACCTTAGACATTAATTAATCCAAATTTTGTCTTATTTTCCTAGTTTCCATATTCCACCTTATGCAAGTTGTCCTCCACACATCCATAGTGGTCAAAATTGCTAAATTTGAGTCATGGAGTGCTTGGGAAACCTCTTGGAATCAAATCTGCTTTATTCCTGGCCTCCCTAGCGCATGTCTGCTTTTTCTGAGTTTTAAGGAAATTGGAAAAGTTTGACTAGGTGAAGTTAACTTGTTTTTTGTCCTCAACATCCTCCACTCTTTTCTCCTATGAAAAGCATGTATTATTTGTCCTTCCACCATCTATTAGCTTTTCTAATTGATTTTTCCAATTCATGAGCTCCTAGACAGATTTGGAATGTGCTTTATGCACCTATGGGGGATTTGCTTAGATTTAGTAAGCCTTCTTTTGACTAAATTCGAATGGCATCTTCATGCATTCGAATCTCCCATGTAATTATTTATTTTGGAAGCCTATGACTTCACAGGGTTGGCTATTGTACACTTATTCAATACAGATTAGTGTTCTGCTCCATATTCAATCTCCTTTTGTGAGTAATTTGCATGTGTAATTGGCAATTATTGTGAGTGTAATTGTTCTAACATGTGGGTTCAATTTCCACACCTCTCTTAGTTTTGAAACATCTGTCAAAGTTTTAAATATTCAATTTAATCTTTACAGCCTATTTTTCAGGACTTAAAAATATTTAATATTTTCCTATTTTAGTATTCATCGTTCAGGGCATATTCTGATTGATTGGAGATGAATTTTTAAAAACCAAGAGATTTTTTTGTCCATCATGGACCCTTTCACAAAAACTTCTCTCATTGTTTGCACAAGTGTCACGGATTGAGAGATATGGAAGCTTCTTTGAGACCTATTTTTCAGAAATTCACCAAATTTACCAGGAATCCGATTTTGCTATTTTTAGTCAATTAGTTGAAAGTTGGTTAATGTAACTGCCGAGTAGTTTCAAATTAAACCTAATGAAGGGAAAATAGAACTATGTATTTGTAATTATATAAAGGGGTGGGGGAAACAGATAATGAGTTCTAATTTTGTACAAGGGGAGGCTATCAAGCTAGAGCTAAGCTCAAAAACTCTTATGTACTTTGGATTTCTGATTATGTTATATATGCAATCTATAAGCCCATTTTATCCTATTTGCTGGTTTCATTTCTGATTGGTGTGATCACTCAGTTTATAAATTCATTTCTTGTTTAAGGTTGTTTCTCATGGAATGCTTATGAACTGTGGATGAAACTCAGTAATGTTCTTATGTTGTTTTGGTTTATGTTTCATATATTATACATCTCAGTCTTATATTGTTGCATGATTTAGTATTTGTCTTATCCTTATGATTTTTTACCCTCTTGTTTACAAACTGCACAACCAAAACCCTAAAAACCTGTTTTACTTAGTTTTATTTTATGAGATTGTGTTGGCTTATTCTTTAGTAGTCTGAGAACAATTTCTGGCACTAACAGGATCCATCACTAGAAGCAGTCGATCAGAGAGAATGCTGGGATATGAGAAGGGTGGATCTAGCACCTCCATCATTACTCTTGTGAATCCCTCTTGCTAATTTTTTCTAGGATGCAACAAACTCATGGAGGTGTCATGTCATTAAGAAGGCCCTACTCCATGGAGGAGAGAAGCACAAAAATGACAAGCCATCGAAATCATGTTAAAATCGAAACTAGAGAAGTTCACCTTGGCCCCCGTAAGTAAAGATGTTTCCCAGGGAAAGAATTTCTGAACGCGGAGAGAACATAGAACTTCACACCATCTCAAAAAATCAATAGAGAAGGTCATCAACCGCGAAGTGAATATGGAGGGCAGGAGTAGGAGGGGTTACGGAAGAATTTCAATCGGTTTGGTAAGGGAGCATGTGCCAAGAGGATTTAAAGTTGTTAGGCGTTAATACGTCATTTTCGTGACAAGCAAGACTGCATTCATAAGCCGCAGTGCCATTCCGACCAGTGTGCATGGCAGATCATATCGCCTGTTTTGGTAATGAAATCATGGGGAAATTTCCACCTAATGTAGTTTGTTAGGATTTATATATGATGATTTCAGGTTAGTTCCATACTATGTAACTATTTATGATACCCTGTTTCAGGACAGATCCCCAAGGGTAGTATGCATTATAAATAGAAACTCCCTTGAGGAGGATAGAGGTTGGACTGATCCTCATTTTTGAGGCCTTAGCGTCAGTTTTTGTAGCTCTGCAACATTTTTTGGGAAGCATTAATGAATATATTTCTCTTTGTTCATGAGATTCATCATGGTGCTTGTATTTAGTGTGTGCTCTCTCTGTTTATTTCAATTTCATGTGTTTTATTTTGCCAATACATTTCTAGATTAGTATTCAAGAATTCATCCTCTGTTAGGCGCTCCTGCATCAGAAATTGTGTTTGTAATGTGACTGTAATATCTTTGACAGAATTGATCCATAGATAGGTTCTCTATTTCAGTTGTTTCCCTTTGTCATTTTTCCACTAAAGGTGTTGCAAAGGATTCTCCCATCGATCGGTGCCCCTTGTCATGCTGGGATTTTCTGTTTCTTCTCACCACCGCTTGAAGGATATTTCGCTAAATGTTATGCTTACTTTTCCTCATATCAACAAAGAGAAAACCATTTTCATTATATGTTGTAACATCCTTGAAAATTTCGGTTTGTGACTCCATTGCCCAGCAGTTTTGATCTTATTTGTCTTTTCAACCTATTTTATTTTGTAATTGTCCATGTTACTAGGACAAATCTAGTCTTCTACGTGCTCGTTAAAGATAAATGTGTACGTGAAGGTTACTATGACAAGAGAGATCCCTCTCTAATTTCCTTGGCTAAAGGGAAGTCTAAATCTGGTTTGAAATGGTTACCCATGTGACTTCCTACAGCAACCATAGGAAAATTACAGGGTGCTAACAACCTACTAAAAACAATATTCATGAGACACATAAATGTAGTTGTTGCATTTGTGAGACCAAATGGTACCACTACAAACTCATAATGTCCATACCTTGTTCTGAAGGTTGTCTTATGAATATCTTGATCCTTAATTCTTACCTTATGGTAACCAAACCTCAATTCAATCTTGGAAAATACCTTTTCTCCTCTCATTTGATCAAAGAGGTCATCAATCCTAGGAAATGGGTATTTATTCTTCACAGTGAATTTGCTCAGATGTTTGTAATCAATACACAACCTGAGTGTGCCATCTTTCTTTTTCACAAATAGAACTGGTGCTCCCCAAGGAGACACACTTATCCTAATGTACATCTTCTCCAATAAATCTTGCAGCTGCATCTTCAGCTCTAGCAATTCTGGTGTACTCATCCTCTAGGGTGTCTTAGACATTGGTGCTGCTCCTGGCATAAGTTTAATTCTGAAATCAGTGTCCCTCTTTGGAGGAATTCTTGGAATCTCATCAGAAACAACATCCTTGAATTCATGCAACACATGAAAATCCTCCAACCTAGGATTTTCATTCTCTGCTGCCTCCAACACATGAGCTACATGCAATCTGCAACCTTTCCTACATAACTTCTTCAACTGCATTGCTGAAATATTCCTAACAGAAATCACCTTTGGAATTCCTCTTACAACCCTTTAGTTTCCTTCTTCATCTATGCACTCAAAAGTCTTATTATAATAGTCAAGCTTAACTTTGTGCATTTCTAACCAGTCCATTCCAATAAGAATATCATAGGAACCAAGTGGAAGAACATTCATATTTACACAAGTGACTAGCCCATTCATAACCAATGGACATTTTTCTACCACTTCACTGGCCTTTCTTTTAGTCTTAGTGGCTAGTTGAACCAACCATGATTTGATATGCTCTAAATTCTTAAAAGCACAAACCTAAACTACTCTAGGAGTAATATAACTATGAGTAGATCCAGGTTCAATCAGAATGGAAACAAATTGCTTAGCAATCTTACCTGCAAATTCAACCACAGTTGATTGATGATCTACATGGCGGTCCTCCAACACTGCATAAATCCTGGGTACATTCCTTGCTACTTGACCCATTGTTTCAGCTTCTTGAATGTTGTGAGTTTTCCTCGCATACCCATTCTCAAGTGGACAATTCTTGTGCATGTGGGATCCAACACATTTCCAGCTTTGGAGTGGTTCTCTAATCTCTTTTGGATCTCTTGGCATGTCTCCCATCACTCTAGTTGGTTGATTCGCAGCTTGTGATGGTTGCCTCTGCTGTTTTCAGAAGTTAGAGGGTTTGAAACCTTTCTTCCTTTGGTGAAACTTTTCCTTCTTTTTTTCCTTCCAAACCTTATGGATATTAGGTTTTCTTTTGCTTTGCTCATAACAATACTTAGATTTCCTTATTTCTTCTTCTAAAGTTCTAGGTTCATAAAAATCAATTCTGTTTTTGTAAGACTAAGATAGCCCACTCATAAAACGTTGGATTTCACTTTATCATCCTTGATGTATCTGACATACCTCAACAACTCCAAGAACTTGTTTGCATATTCTTCCATGGAATGTTGTCCCAATTTCAGCTCATGGAATTCTTTAATCTTGTCATCATAGTACCTATCATAGAGGTACTTCTGCTTGAAATACTTCTTGAATTGTTTCCACACAATTTTTTTGTCATTGATCTTCTTTACCTGCATGAGGTGCTCCCATCATATGGATGCTCTTCCATTCAGGTTGAAGATGGCTACCCTGTCCTTCATATTTTCTGAATAGTATTGAACTTGGAAATATTTCTTCATCCCAAGAAGCCAAGCTTCATCTTCTTTACCAGTCTTTACCTCACCGTTAAAGGTAGGAGGCCTTTCCTTTTTGAACTCATCACATGAGTTGTTTTTGTAGCACCTCTATGAGATGAAGAGCTCAAACCCCTGGTGGATCCTTTAGAGTCAAATGATACAATAGAATATCTCTTTCTCCTTATGGCACTGCTCTTACAACCTTCGGATTTTACTGTACAACTCCTAGAGATCATTAGCCTTTGGATTTCTGTCAAACTCTACAGCATGGTTGCATTCAACTGATTCTACTCTTCCCGGGTTTTAATAAGGATTCTCATGGTGGCTGCAATATCTAGTGGAGTATCTTGAAATATTCTCCCATTAGACTCTGTATCAACATTTCCAACTCGAACATTTTCTCCCATAGCATATTCGTCGTTCTCATAGGGATTATGTGCATCATACATGTCTTAGATTCTCATGGCTGAGCCAAAAACCCACTTTTTCAATATGCATTATGACTCTACAAAATGTCTTAAAAACATCATTTGTTAGTTGCATAACTATTTCATAAGTAAAAACCATTTACTTACTGTCACCTAGCCCATCTAGGCCCAATGTTGCAACCATTAGCTCTAATACTAGTCTGTAGTGTACTACAATGTTGGTATCAGAGGGTACTTTTCCCTCTTTTAACTGTTCAACTTAGCCCCTTTAGGCCCGGTGCTACAACCAGCAGCTCTGATACCAATCTATAATGTCCCCATACCCCATAATGTGGATAAATTAAAATTTTTACTTCAATAACCCTTGTTCTCTTTTGAAACATAGGACATGGAAGTTAACACACACTTCAACCTTCATTCTTAGGCTTAGAAACCACTATAACAGTAGTTCCTCCCTTTATAGATCCGTTTTGCGACCAGAATGATCATTTCCATACTTCTCCTTTCAGACCTTGAAACTCAAAAGTCGAAAACTCAAATGCTCAATGAAGTGAATTGTGGGCCTTCCACCTTCCACACTTCTGCTTTCCTCCCCTCAAACCTCATAAATTGGAAACATAATGGGTGACAGAAACACTTAACGGCTCTTTCACCTTCTGATTTCCTCCTTTCTGACCTCGGAAGTCAGAAATTAGAAACATAAAAAATGGTGAAAATACTCAACAGATCTTCCGCCTTCCACCTTCCTCCTTCTGCTTTCCTCCCTTCTCACCTTGGAACTCAAAAATTGGAAACATAACAAACGATGGAATCCTTTATCCACTTTCCTCCTTCCGCCTTCCACTGCTGAACTCAAAAATTGGAAAAACAACAAACGACGAAATCCTTTATTGCACTTCTAACTTCCTCTTTCTGACCTCAGACTTCAAAAATCAAAAAACACTCTTTCTTCCTTGTTTTCAACTGCCCTTTCCTCCTTCCACAAGAGGATCCCAGGGTGCAGAAACGCAATAATTCTTCCCTGTTCAACTTTCCCTTTTATGGCTCCTGCCTTCTACCTCCCTTAAATGGATTCTAAGGGGCAGAAACACTAAGTCAGCTACCTCCTGACTCTATAACAGGATTCTAGCCTCCATGAACTTAGGCAAATGCATTGCAAAAACACAAGGCATGTACAGAAGTAAAATGCAGGAAAACATAATAGAAGTAAACTTCTACTTAACCATCAATAAGCATTCAACATCATCATAATAACTCATAATAAAATACATGGCATAAACAAGCATAACAGAGATACTTGTCTTGATGATTAAGTTGTCTCACAACTAGCTATGTCGCTGCAACGTTCCACCCAACCATATGCCAGTATGTTCAATAATCTCTCAATACCACTCCCACCCATGAGTTGGCCATGATTTCCATAAGGAACTAGGGAACAGGAGGCTTACACATAGCCACAACTCATAACACGTAGTCAAGCCAACAAATGGGTTTCACGGGCTATATAGCCAAGCCATCTCAAAGTTGGGTTTATCAGATTGTCCAAGAAACAAGCCAAAACACTACTGGGTTCAACAGGATACACAGCCAAACCAGAAAATAGTTGGATTTCGTAGATTGTACATAGTCAATCCAACATCCACATTAACAACCAGCCAAGCCAACATATGGGTTTCATAAGCTACTCAACCAAGCCATCTTTCACAGTTGGGTTTCACAGGCTGTCTAGCTAAGTATTACACACATGGCCCAAAGAACAACAAGACACATCCAAACCAACTACCAGTAGGATTTCATAGGCTTCTCAGCCAAGCCAAGATCCAATTGGGTTTCACAGGCTGCCCACACAATCCAATATACAATTGGGTTTCATAGGACTTCAGGTACGCCAATATCCTTTGGGTTTATCAGGCTGCTAACGCAGTGGACAGGAATAACTGCTAAGCTATTGAGCTCATCCACAGAGCTAAGGACACCTTCACTAGATCTATCTGGCCTGGAATCCATGTTGCTTACACACCCAACATAAGGAAGTTCCCCCTTCTCTCCTCCACAGTCCCTCGGGCTACACCTTCCCTTTCAGTGCTCTTCAGGATGTGCAGATCAAATTCACCAACCACTCTTACCTTATTGTGAGGTTCCACACTAGGTTTATCAAGCACATTCTACATCTCTTCCACTCCTAAGTATTTCATACAGTTCAGACCCAAACCTAGGTGCACAACACAAAAAACCACAGGGACACACAACAACATAGGCTTCACTCACTTTGTAATAGAGGAAACCACTATGAAAACACCTTCCTTGACTCAGGAGAGTGAAACAAACCATTCTGAACAATGAAACACTACACAACTGCACTGGGGAGACCACATAGGACTACACTCTCATAAAATGGAGTGATCTCCACTTCCCATTTACTCATAAATACCACAAGTTTCTCAACCAGGATTGAATGACCAGCATGAACAACACGGAACAGAACACAACTCTGCAAGAAGGCTCCATGAACAACACTCATGAACCAAATGGTTGAATGAATAGAAGAATGACAATCCTCAACCCTCGGGAACAACAAAACCTTCTTGCGTCTGGGAGAAAGGATGGACTAACACGCATCACATGATTCCTTGCTTAGAAGCAAGAATGTGGCTTCCCTAGACTACAGACTTGCAGTCTTTCTTAGTCAAGCAATCAAACTACCATGCCTTGCTCTGTTGAAGGCATTAATTGCCTCATCCAACTTCTGGAAGAAATTAATGATTGAGGACAAAGGAAAAAAGGTAGTTGAGGGTTCATGAGTTTCCCCATTGACATCTGGTCACACCCTATTGGCTAAGGGAGTTTTACTAACTCCCCACCCTATCCCTTGTGGAATCATTCCCCCATCTCTTTCACATTGCAGTACCATAGCTAGTTGTGGTATTTTATTAAATTGTGCATTTACATGATATTCAAAATGCTCTCTGCTTGACTTAGCACCAAAACCATAGGTATCAACCTTGATCACATATCCACAAAACAACAATCAATGGTAGGGACTTGGCCTTGACCTCCTTCCCATGATTCAAATACAATGCATACATCATGTACAATCTTAATACCATGGGGTCAAAACCGGGGTGTTACAAACGTATTCTACTTCAGTTGTACTCAACACCATGCAAGACTATTTGCTACTAAACCAGGAGATCATACTAGATCCCAAACTAAAGCAACACCTTGAACTGCTCTTCCTATCAGTGGTGATTCCTTCCCAATCTGAATCAACATAACCATGGAGGTTAATATTATGATTCCCGTCATACTTGAGCCCATAATCAATGGTATTCTTCAGGTACCTCAATACATGCTTTGCAACAACCAAGGGAACATGTCTTGGATGCGTGAGGAACTAACTCAGGGTGTTCACAACAAAACATATGTTTGGTCTCATATTCTTTAGGTACATCAATGATCCAATCATCTAACGATACATCATGGCATCAACCGAATTTGATGAAGCATCACACAGTAGCTTTAAGTTCGATGCCATAGGTGTGGTTGTCGCCTTATAGTCCAGCATTCTTAATCTCTTCAAAATCTCCATTGCATACTTTCCTTAACCAAGGAAAATCCCATCTACACTCTGCCATACCTCCATGCCTAAGTAGTGCATCATCCCTAGGTCTTTCATCTCAAACTCAGTCGCAAGCTTTCTCTTTGCATCTACAATGAGTTCGTTCTCTCCCGTTAGAAACAAGTCATCAAAATATAGCAGGAGCATCACCAGTCTTCCACCTTCAACCTTGAATTAAGGATTAGAATCCACTTTACTCTTAGTAAATCCTAAGTTCATTAGGAATTTTTCCATCCTATCATGCCATGTCAAAATCTGAGATCTTCTAAAGTCACTCCCTCTAAATCAGAGTACCATCCTCCCTCTGCATCTTGTACTCTATGTATCAAAACATTATGTACTGGAGTGACAGGTAGCCTCCTCTACTAGTGATCTTCTATGTATCTGTATATCTTATCTTTCAAGGTCACTGGATACCAAGATCCTCCATATCAAACTTTGTTGAAGGTTCCTCTTGCAGTGATCTGTGAGCTTGTCATCCTATATAGGCTTCCATATACAACCTTGTAGAAAAGGTTTAGATCTCCTTCTCTCTAGGTGATATTAAATCTCCTCATATAATTGTATGTGTTATCTCATGGGTGCCTTCTACACTCATACAAATCCTTCTGTGCACATGTGGTTCTCTGCTTGATGTGCACTTCTACTTCACTAGAGAAGTGTGTCTGGTCAATGGAGTATGTCTTGCAATGATATTTTCCCTCTTTATGAGAGAAACCATGAGCCTTTCTTTGTACTTCTTGATGATGTCGTATGCCACATGTATGATCTTGTAGATCCACATGAAGGATACTACGAACTTAGCCTTCAAGTCTCTGAACCGCATCCTGGACTTCATGATCAACTCATGCTCTTTTATTGTAGTATCCTTCCATTTCTTCTCGGTTGATTTTTCATAGCTGGAATGATCTACATCAATGATGTCACACAATAGTGCTACATAATTGGAGTGTGTTTGAGGCCTCTTACTTTATTTGGAAGTCCCATCATTCTTTATTAATATTGGATGATGTCTCGTGTACAAGATGGTCTTCATCTCTCGATATGGATCTACCACTCTCTGTGGTTTAGTCATATCATGATTCTTTTATTCTTCTGAAGCTCTTTCTTTCATCATGGTGTCTTTGTCCCTGGGAGCTTGAATTTCTTCTTTATTTTGTTGTTGGAGTGAATCTTCTATTTGAATCATCGTCACTTGTTATTCATATCAAGTCTCATCCTTCTTTTCTTGTAGGTGAGTGTAAGCGCTCTTTCCTACAAGTAAAATTTAGTTGCATGATTAGAACCATTTCATAATTTCCAAAATATATTAATAGTAACAACAAACTTTTATGTATATGTCACATGGTCATACAACTATCTTAGCCTTTGCAACATTTTTCCATATATATATGAATGTGGTAATTTTCTAGATTCCTTCTATCTCTACTAGAACATTATTAAGAGTGTACACTACTCTCAATATGTTAGCAAATAGGTTTCATTCTGGATAAGTAGAAATGGAATGTTGTACAACACCATAGGTTTCTTACCCATCATATGAAATTCAATAGTATATTGTCCATAAATGCATACACTCAACCATGCATAATACATCGACTGTACACAACTAAACAATATCATTTAAGTAAGTAGATATGCATGAAATGGAAATCAACGCTTATCTTCTTTTGTTTGGTGGGTGGACTCCCTCTTGATCCTTATGTCCTTGCAAGAATAAATGGAGTCTTTGACAGTGTGCTATGCTTCATCATTTTATTTGGAGGTCATGTGTTTGTCTTTATCATGCTTGAGCAAGTCTTATATACCATAGGTCACATGAGGTTGTGTACTGGTTCTAAATCTGAATGTCACTTATTCATTCACAACCGCATCCATTCTTATACAAATACTAAGATGGATAAGAGTATGATATTTGTCTTCAACGATATCATTCTTCTGGATCAAAGTACATATTCCTCATCACTTGAGGAATCTTCATTTGCTTCTCTAAATCTTTTATTATTTGGTTCATCATCTTCAGCAGTGTGAGAATGATGTCTTTTCTTGTTTTAATTCTTGTTGTAGGAGGCTTTGTTTCTGGGACACCCTATGGAGTAGTGTCCCTTCTCATCACAAGTGTAGCATCTAATATTGGAAGGATCTCTTCTGAATTTATTTTATCTTTTAAGATAATGGTCCTCCCTATTAATGGGATGGTGGTCCTCCTTCTTTCTGTGATTTCTTCTGGTGTGGAATGTGAGAGCTTGATCTTTAGTTGCTCCCATCTTCTATTTCTCTTGTTAAGATTCAAGCTTCTTCTTGTGTGCATTCTTCCCAAAGTCTGTTGAAAGAGATAAACTTCCTTCTTGCACATAATCCTTGAATGAATGAATCCCATGATCTTGGGATACCATTCAAGGTGGTCATAAGAATCTCTCCTTCTTCTACATTCTCTTCGACAGCTTCAAGTTGTTCCTTGATTTGAGAAACCCTTGTGAAGTAGGACTGCATGGTCTCTGAGTTATGTATCTTCACATTCTTTAGTTGGTTCCTCAATGTCATCTTCTTATTGATGTTCTTTCCTTCAAACAACTTCGTCAATTCATTGAGCACTTCTTTAGGTGTCATCAAGGATAACACATGGGGGATGAGATGATCCTTAATAGAACCTGCAATGATCCTCTTGGCATTAGCTAAGTTATTCTTATTAATATCCTTGGCGTCATCTCTCTTTGGCTCTAGAACTTCCTTACTGATATACTGATCGACATCATTTTCTTCAATGATAAGGCAGATCATGTACTTCCATGCTCGAAAGTTATCATCTCCCCCAAGCTTATCATCAATTTGGGTGTGATGAGTCATTTTGAAATGAGAACATCAAATGGAAATAGCATAGATTTAGATCTTACCAATTTGAGGCATCCAACTTGGTTCTGGAGCTGGTTGGCCTAGGGCTTGTTAGAGAAACCTTAATTTTCTAAACTTGGAGTTTTGGAATTATGTCTGGATAGAAAGATGTGCCTCCTTGAGGTGATTTTCTTAGTAAGGTCCTTTTCTGAAAGCTGAGGTGGGAAGCCTTTGTAACTTGATGCCCTAGTTCCTCCCGGCACTAGTGTCTAGATCAAAAATGAAATTTCTTCAATTTTGATTATGCTTCCACCAAAATATGCACCTTCCTAGGGTGAGTTATCCTAGCCCTATTTTCTTGCTGATCTACGGAGAGAACACCTTGAACTAGGAATCCCTATTTTCTTGTTGATCTGTGGAGAGAAGACCTTGAACTAGGAATCCCTATTTTATGTTATTGCACAGTGCCTTCTTTTAGAGAGGCTCTGATAACTTTTTATTTTTTCTAGTCTTATTTAAATTGTTTAGGAGCTTTATCTAAAAGAATAACAAGCACAACAAAATGTCCAATATTCACAAGATAGAAAAGATACACAAGACACAAATATTTTCCTCGTGGAAACCATAAAGTAGAAAACCCCGCAAACTTCCTCAAAATAGTTTTGTCACTAAGACAATATCACAACATGTAAAATCCCAAGTATAAGAAGTCTTCTACAACTCCTTAGCATCATCTCTCTCTGGCTCTAGAACTTCCTTACTGATATACTGATCGACATCATTTTCTTCAATGATCAGGTAGATCCTGTACTTTCATGCTCGAAAGTTATCAGCTCCCCCAAGATTATCATCAAGTTGGGTGTGATGAGTCATTTTGAAATGAGAACATCAAATGGAAATAGAATAGACTTAGATCTTACCAATTTGAGGTGTCCAACTTCGTTCTGGAGCTGGTTAGCCTAGGGTTTGTTAGAGAAACCCTAATTTTCTAAACTTGGATTTTTGGAATTGTGTTTGGATAGAAAGATGTGCCTCCTTGAGGTGAGTTTCTCAGTAAGGTCCTTTTCTGAAAGCTGAGGTGGGAAGCCTCTGAAACTTGATGCCATAGTTCCTCCCAGCACTAGTGTCTAGGTCAAAAATGAAATTTCTTCAATTTTGATTATGCTTCCACCAAAATATGTACCTTCCTAGGGCGAGTTATCCTAGCCCTATTTTTGTGCTGATATATGGAGAGAATACCTTGAACTAGGAAGCCCTATTTTCTTGTTGATCTATGGAGAGAAGACCTTGAACTAGGAATCCCTATTTTATGTTATTGCACAGTACCTTATTTTAAAGAGGCTCTAATACTTTTTTATTTTTTCTAGTCTTAGTTAAATTGTTTAGGATCTTTATCTGAAATAATAACAAGCACAACAAAATGTCCAAGATTCACAAGATAGAAAAGATACACAAGACACATATATTTTCCTCATGGAAACCATAAAGGAGAAAACCCCGCAAACTTCCTCAAAATAGTTTTGTCACTAAGACAATATCAAAAGATGTAAAAGCCTAAGTATAAGAAATCTTCTACAACTTGCTCTCTCTCCTCCTTGATCTTATCTCTACCCTCATGCAAACTTGAGTGAGTGAGCATGTTTCTAAATGAGGGAGGGTGCCTCCCTATTTATACACATCAACTGATTGGCCTTCTAACTTGATTGGGTCTACCTCTTACCCTAGCAAGGCCGAATTCACCTAGGGAGACTCCAAAAATACATTTCATTATATTAAATTGGGGACTATTTCCTTGACTTACAACAGAGGTTGTACCTCAAGGACCATAGACAATAATGACACCCTGAAAGGAGGGAAACACGTATCCAATGGGGGTACAACAACATACAATGATAATATACATCAGAATATCTTCTGAAGTTACAAATACAAAAACACTATTCACAATTTCTTATGCAATTCTTGAATTATTCATGGATGTTTGGGACCTATCTACAAGACCTAATGGATAACATAAATGACCTCTATCTTGGATTAGAGAAAAATATAAAAAGAAATTTGAAAACAGTCATTTTTCTAAAATGTAAGAAAAGAAGCCATTCCCTTCTTGTAGTTATAATTCCTCCACATAAAATACTAGGTTCTGTTGACAAGCAATAGAGTAGTGCAAATCAATTTTCATAGTCTACCCTCGCAATACCTTAGTAAATTATGTCTGCTAAAGGAAGATAAACATGCATGATACTTTTCCATTTGTGCCTTGCTAGGTTTCTTTGCCTTGACCTTTACTGTTTGAACTATGGGAACTATCCTCTTGTATACCTTACTTGTAGAAAATTTATTAGCTATGTGAAATATAATATATAAAGAAAATAAAGGATTTGTCATCCAACACTTGGAAGGTTGTCAAGCTTCAAAAAATTCTATCACTTCAACTTCTTCAACTACTCTGATTGCTTTGACAGGTTTACATCGACAGGACCTTCTCAACATACAGCATACCAACATGCCTTGTCTGCAAAGGCATCTCAGTGTCCTATATAAGCATGTACACTAATGTAATATACAGTATTATGATTCCTCTATATTTCATGGAGAAGAAGTAATAAATTGGTTCAAATTCTTGCATATAGTATGTGTGCATACTTTCTGTCGACCTAAGTGTATTTCCTTCTTTCCTTGTTGTTTTTATATTCTTCCTCCATAACAGTACTCGACTCATCTAGTCGACTGTTGTACCCAGCATGCACCTGGGCATGTCTTGGATCATTGGTATCAGAGAAATATTTTGTTCAAAGCTAAGTTACATAAGCACTTCCATCGAAGTTATTTGATTTATGCATGTTCAAACATGCGCGAAAACTCAGCAACACAATCAGACACCTCCTTCGACTTCAGAAAAGATGGTCAAAGAAGCATACAATAGACATGCAACTAATGATATAGAAAAACTCATAGAAAAAGAAATGGCTCACCAGCGAACCGAAATGTTCTCCCAGTTCAGCAGAATTCTCATAAGAGTCACTTCAAACTCTGGGGAATCCTCAATGCGACCTCACTCCAATAAAATCAGCCCCTTCAAAGTGAAAATGAATTTGGACATACCGAACATTGAAGGAAATATTGACACAGAATCCGTTGACAATATGGTACAACAACTAGAATATTACTACTCAGTGAATCAACTCTCCGAAGTGGAAAAGATCACCATTGTGTCCTTGAAGATGTCAACCTCCGTACACTATTGGTGGAAGAATCTATCAACAAAGATGGAAAAATAAGGAGACCCCATAGACACATGGGTAAAATTTGTCGAATATGTCTAAAAGGAGTTCTACCCACCCAAGTATCTTGAACAGTAGTATAAGAAGTGGCAGTAGCTAAGGCAATGGAAAGATCAATCTATACAGAGTTACACCGACGAGTTCTATTGACTCATGGTTATACTTGGCGTCCAAGAAGAAGAGAAATGCTTGTCCTAAAATACATCAGCAGTTTATCCTCGTATATTCAAAAAGAGATGGAGTTTCTGATGGTTGGTACACTTGTGAATGCGTTTCAATACACTAGGAAGATTGAAGCTAAATAGAAAGGAAAAGGACGTTTCTCGAATAAGCCAACAGGTCAATCATCTGACAAGAAGTCATCAGAAGATTTCATTAAGTTCAAGAACCCTTCTCGACTAACTCCACTAAAGCCCTATCATCAAAAGAAGAATTTTCAGAAAGATAAGAGCGATCGCAGCAAACAAGCTCCCATCGGGAAATGGTGTGATTATCATAGTTTAGCATGGCATGATATGTCAGAATGCAAAGCTCAGAAGACATTTTTGGAAAAATTGTTGACATCTGACTTGTCTGATAGAACCCTGGTAGGATCTAATCCAGATGCATCAACCCTCTTGGATTCAACCTCGACCACTCTGAAAGCCTCAACTATCGTCGATGAGGAGGAAAGAGAACGCATGTTCCATACACAGATATGGGTTCAAAAAAATCCATTACATCTGATTATGGATAAGGGTATCCAGAAGAACTTCGTTTTTGAAGATCTTATGAAGAAATTAGGTATTGTCACCACTCCACATCCTCAGCCTTACAATATCGATTGGATGAAGGATGGACAGGAACTAAGGATCATGAGCCAATGTCGAGTCACCTACTTCATTAATCCTTTTGAAGATGAAGTACTATGTAAAGTGGAACCGCTTTCTGTAGCCGATGCCCTTTTTGGAAAACCTTACCTATGAGATCGACATGGTACATATCAGTCACAACCTTAAAAGGTGATTATCAAAATCTAGAATCAATTGTATGGAATACCAGAGCAACAAGCTACATCAACGGTTGATATGATATTTGTCAAACAAACAAATAAGCTTAACAATCATGCTAAAAAATTCACATTAATCATGATAAATCCTCAACATTCTAGGAAGACTACAGCAATGAGTCGAATCACAGACCAGTATAACTCCTGACAACAAGAACATATCAACCACATTCTTGAGGAATACCAAAACGTATTTCAAGCACCAAATGGAGTACCTCTACATTATTAGGTAAAACACTCCATTGAAATTGTTCCTGGTTCTTCATTACCTAACGCCTCTATTTATAGAAGATCCATTCTTGAAAATGAAGAGATTCACAGGCAAATCCAAGATTTGATCGACAAGGGTCATATCTGCCCCAACTCCTCTCCTTATGGAATTCCAGTTGTCTTAGTTCCAAAGAAGGATGGGACTTGGCACATGTGCATCGACTATCAGGATCTCAACAAAATTTCATTAAAGAACAAATACCCTCTTTCACAGATCGATGAACTCATCAACAGTATGAAAGGTGTTAAGTTATTTATGAAACTTGATATCAACTCGGGATACCACCAGATTCCAATCGATTCCACCGATGTATGGAAAACAACTTTCAAGACCAAGGAAGGATTGTTTGAATGGTTAGTCATGTATTTTGTCTTAACAGATGCACCTATAACCTTCATGAGATATATGGATGACCTTCTATGACCTTTCATCAGTAAGTGTGTCATTGTCTATCTCGATGATATCTTTATTTTCAGTCGATCATGGGAAGAACATGTCAAATAGATTCGACAAGTCTTTGACACTCTCCAATAACGTCGACTATATATGAACATGGACAAATTCTCTTTTGCGATGACCAACATCAAATATTTGGGGTATGCAATTGACTCTGTAGGCATTCATGTCGACCCAAAAAAAGTACAAATCCTCAAATATTGTCCCATTCCTCAAAAAATTCATGAACTAAGAAGTATTCCTGGTTTGGCGAATTTCTCTCAATGATTCATACTTGGATTTAGTCACATCACATGGCCTTTGAACCAATTAACGAAAGGAAATGGGAAAATTGTCTTCAACTGGACAGTGACACAACAACAAGATTTTGAACAACTCAAAAATAAGATTTCTACTGCACCTGTATTTGTGTTACCCGATTTGCATCAGCCCTTTGAGATTGAGACAGATGCATTGGACTATGCCCTCAGCATAGTGATCACTTAGTCAGGTCACCCAGTCGCATTTCATTCCAAGACTTTTAGAAACACTATTAGAAGGTACTTGACATATGAAAAGGAATTGTACGCCATTGTGCAAGCTCTTAAGCAATGGAGACACTACATTCTTGGCAAGGAAATGGTCATCCTCACTAAACATAAACCTTTGTAGTTCGCTCTGTCCTAGTCAAAACTATAGACAACTCGACAGCTCAAGTGGATTAATTACCTGCAACAATTTTAGTTGGTGATTAAGTATCAGAAAGAAAAATCCAATGCTGCAGTTGATTGTCTCAGAATACCACCCATTACTCTATTGTCTACAGTAATGAGTATGCAGGGTTACAACACCACTACTTGGTCGTAATTCTATTTGGTATACTTCGATTTCTCTGCAATTTATCGACAGCTTCAGACCGACACGTTGTCTACTACCGACTACTTCCTGAATGACATCTTGCTATACAAGCTTGGAAAGCTTTCTGTATCGACCGGTGAGCATCGCCAAAAGCTCATTTGGGACGCACACTACAGTAAGACTGCAAGACATTTTGGAGTTGCAAAAACACTTGTTATCCTCCAAAATTATTTCTACTAGCCTTCACTTAAATATGACGTCAACAAGTACATTCGATCGCGCATGGCTTGTGCCATTACTAAATCGCCGAATCGACGACAAGGACTGTACACACCCCTTCCAGTTCCTATTTGACCATTGGAATCTATTTCTATGGCGTACTTGATGGGATATGCCACTACCAAACATCAAAATGACACGATATTAGTAGTAGTCGACAGATTTTCCAAGATGACTATACTCATACCATGCAAGAAGACTATGACAGCACAGCAGACTGCTCGGCTCTTCTTTGAACATGTGTGGAAACATTATGGCCTCCCGACGACCATTATTTTTGATAGATATGCTATATTTGTTAGCACCTTTTGGAAAATTATCTGGCAACAGCTCGACATGAGGCTTTCTTTGTCGACAACCTTCCATCCGCAGACATACGGACAGACGAAAGTTGTAAATCGCTTAGTCGTACAATTGCTTCACATATACAACCACAAGCATCATCGAACATGGGATGACATCCTTCCATACATACAGCATAGCTACAATCGTGCTCAACACAGCTCTATGGGAAAGATTCCATTTGAGATCTATTACGGATTTCAACCCTCAATGTCTATCGACTTAATCAATTCCTCGACATAGTCAAACGACATCGACTTTGAAGGATAAGAAGTGGAGAAAGAATTGAAGTTCAGAGATCAATTCTACAACATTCAAAAGCAAGCATGGGAAATGTTCCAATGAGCTAATGCAAAAGCTAAGCCTCGACACGAAAAGCATCATATTCCTCATTCATTCCAAATTGGGGATCAGGTCTGGTTACATCTAAATATTGAGCACTTCACTAGTCCATACAAAAAGATGAAACCTTTGCGATATGGTCCATAAAATATCCTTAAACGAATTAGAGAAAACACTTTTCAGCTCGACATTCCTACATGCGTTGGCCTACATCCAGTTTTCAATGTAGATCTACTTCGACCATACCCTGCACTATTGTTGGAGCAGAACAACTTGCAGATAGCAGAACCCGAATACATCCATTCAGATGTTCATGAACCTCTTCTTTGCGACATCATTGTGGGATGATGCATATGCCATACAAGGATGAACTCCATTCCCTTGTTTTAAGTGGCTGAATCTGGACAACTCCTTGTGCAAGGAAAATAGTACTCTACTACTGAAGTAGCCAACAAGTTTCCCCACCTGAACGAATACACAATGGAGAGAATTATTTCTTAAGGAAGGAGGAATGATCCAACCAGGATTTGGTAGGTTGTCAAGCTTCGACAAATTCTATCACTTCAACTGCTTCGACTACTCTGACTACTTCAACATGTCCACCTCGACATGTCACTCTATGAAATGTTTTCCTCAACAGGTCTACCTTGACAACATACAACATACCAACATGCCTTGCATGTGACCATTGAACTTCTGAACTATTATAGCTTCTTTTGTAACTGAACATAATGGGTAGTCACCCAAGCGTCTTAGCATCCTATCTAAGCATGTACACTAATGTAATATACAATATTCTGATTCCTCCATCTTTCATGGAGAAGAAGTAATAAATTGTTTTGAATTCTTGCATATTGTCTATGCGCATACTTTCCTTCAATCTAAGTGTATTTCCTGCTTTCCTTGTTCTTTTTTTATGCTTCTGCCATAACAGTACTTGACTCATTCAGTCAAATGTTGTCCCCAACGTGCACCTGGGCACGGCCTGGATCAATTTGTCCTTTACTTGTCCCCTCATGTTTTATATCAAAGACAGTATAGCTATCCCTAGAAGCGATACAAATGAGCAACTGATAAGGAATACCAGTAAGGGCCTTTATATTTTGGGTCTCATAGGCCAATACATGACTTGCTTTGGGAAAAACAATTTAAGCACTACAAGTGCATTTATTTAAAATAACAAAAAAAAATGTAGTTTTGTTGTTTCTACTTTTATTTATATTCCATATTGCCAAATATTATACCTATAAAACTATACCCGTTATTTTTTCCTTTTTTTTTATATTTCAATTGGCCTACTTGATCATATGATCCTCATTCAAGTACACTATAAAATTTATCATGAAATCTACCTAGCATTTGTCTCTAAGAAAAGTCTCAAAGAATTTATGGTAAAAATTGCAAACGCAAAGATTTTGCCTTTACTTGTACATTCTTCTCTTTTGTTCTACTTCCACTCCTCTGTTATTAATATGATTCTTTGCTAGCTCATTATCCCAATTTTTTGAATTTGTTGTGCTAGGATCACATGGATGTAGTTATCTTAAAGTCTATATTGAAGAATGTGTTTGACATTCTTAAATTTGAACAAGACCATGAAGAAAAAGTATGTATGCCTTTTTCTCCTTAAATATTTATTGGTCCTTTGAATACAATTTGAAAATCCATTTTACTAGAACTAATATTATGTTTATTGGTTCCTCAATGTTGTAGCATGTTGCTTATACAGGATACCAAGCAACCAAATTCTCAATCCATAAGAATGGATATTGTTGGAGACATTTACCACCATACACACTCATTTTGGTCAATTTGGCCTAGTTAAACCACTATCCTAAGTTTTATTGACTTAATTGACATCAAAAGAGCACTGTATGACATCAGCATGAGCACACCCATGCCTACCTTCATTCAAGGATGCTAACTAAGCCTTCTCCTTCATTCGGTGAGGCTAACTGGAGCACTCAAGGGGTGATCTAAGTGTCATAAATGCACTTTATTGATAACTGATGGTTACAATCAGTTAAACAAAGCAATGAATGCTCCTCTCTTCATTAAATTGATTATGTAATTATTATTTAATGAACTGGAGTCAATAGGGGCACCTCCAACCACTTATGATGGTCAGTTACACTTCAGTTAACCTCATCGAGGTTCATTGGAGTCATTGATGAGCAACCACTTATTGGTTGGCTTGCAGTGACATGTGTCTAAGCTACTTTTAGTTAGACTCAATCATTTATTATACTGTGACTTTAGTTAGGACTCAGTTGAGTCAGTTAAGGTTTTGATCAGTGGTTAACTTGAGTGTTTACTGTGGCTTACATTCAGTTAATCTAGACTCGCTCATTCAATTCGAATGACCTCCTTGGGAATTTGAATTGTCTTGGAATTCATGCATCTGGCATGATCATTGTATTGTATCATCATTCTTTCATTTGATTATATAGAGCTGCTACTTCCATTGTAGCACCATTTTGCCAATTTTATGCATATTTGTCTGAATTCTTTGTGAGATTGTGTTTTCAATTCCTAGACCACTGTGACAAATTAATATGGTATCAGAGCTCACGGTGGGATGAATTTTAGATCTCTCAAAAACAAGGTTTTTGACAGATCTTGCATGAAAAATTGAGCAAAGCTCAAAAATTCCAGCACTGCACCAGAAGCCAAGGCTCTCCACTTAATACCCCAAGTAAGGAAATTGTTAGCAAGCTTACTTGATCAACTATGTTGGATGTGACAAAAGCCTAAAATGTGTAGGTTGTTTGACCTTACAGTGCCCCTTTTGTTCTGATTTGCAGGTTTTTAACAGCTGAAAGCATTCACTCTAGCAGTTTCAGATGGCTTCTTCCGTAGAACTCTTGACTTCGTTCAATTTCCACTCATGGAAAGGAGACATGGAGATCCAGCTACATGGAAAAGGAATCTATAGGGTCACTATGGACACTGAAGAATATCCTGCTTCTGTGACATATAAAGCTATATTCTTGAACAATAAAGAAGAAGCATTCGGATTCTTGTGCCTCTCTATTTCCTGGTATCTTATTTTCCATCTCTCGGGATTGAAGACTCCAAAGGAAATCTGGGACAAATTGGAAACCCTATACTAAAAACAGGATGATTTGAGAGTATACCAGCTTGAGAATGAGTTGATGTCTCTCCAGCCTTCCAATTTTGAGACCTTGAATGACTTTTTCACAAAGTTCAAGCACATTGTCTTACTATTGAAGCAATGTAAAGTGGAGAAGGAGGATGATCAGCTCATCCTTGCCATACTCTCCAATATTGGAGCTGATTATTTAGTTTTTGTCTCTACATTCCGTACAGAGAATCTCACAACCCCTAGATGGAAGAAGCCTTCACTCAATGCCTTCATTGCGTCCCTAAAAAGTGAACATGATAAGCTTGTCTAGATGGGGATCGTCAAATACTCCCTTGATCAAGACCTCCATGTCTCAAGGCCCAAAGATATGAAGGGTAAAGGAAAGCAGCAGAAGAACCCAAAAACCAAATTCGAAGATCCTAAGACTAAAGTTGAAAACCAGCAGCATGAAGAGTCTTTCATCTCAAAGAAGAACAAAGAAAAATGGCATCATGGAAAGGAAAAATTCAAGTGTTCATACTGCGGGAAAATCTTCCACACTGAACATGCCTACATGAAAAAGAAACTTGATGAAGCTACCTCTCTCCTTGAGATAAATCACATCAATCTTCCAGAAATATTTTGGAGGATAGATTAGCAAGATTGGCAACCACAGCATGAAAGAGGTCATGTCCTCATGGCAAGCACTTCGAAGTCCAAAGCACTCTTGATAGATTCTGGAGCTTCGAACCACATGATGGCTGAAAGAGACTCCTTCTCATCTTTGGATACTAGAAAATAAATTCCCATCCACATGGGAGATGACTCCACCATCATTTCAAAAGGACAAGGTACTATAGATCTTGAGAATGGATATTTTTCAAATGTTTTATATGTACCATCTCTGGAATCAAACCTCCTTAGTGTTTATCAAATGACACATACAGGAGTTCCCAAGAGAGTATCCTTCATCCCCAATGATGTAGAGATCATAGAACCTGCATCCGGGAAACTTGTAGCTAAAGCCCTTGCAAACCATCATGCAAAAGCCTATGAGTTCTCCCATTTTGTGGCAGATGCAAATCCCACCGCAATGCTAACTCATGGAAATGAAGTTAGTAGACTGTGGCATGAGAGGTTTGGCCATCTCAACTTCAAATAATTGCAGAAATTATATAAATTTTCTATGGTTGAAGGCCTCTCGGTCGTCAAGGCAACCACTGGAATTTGAAAAGGCTGTGTTGTTGGAAAGCACCCTGAGCATAAGTTTGATCGGGGGAAGGCAAGCCGAGCATCATGCATCTTGGGACTGATACATTCTGATATTAGTGGGCCCATGCCTATCACATCCATGAATGGATCAAGGTATGTTCTGACTTTTATTGATGATTTTTCCAGGTACACATGGGTCTTCTTTATCAAAAAGAAGTCTGAAGTCTATGAAAAATTCACTGATTTAAAGGCCTTGATTGAGAATGCATCTGGCCAAAATATCAATATATTGAGATCTGATAATGGTAGGGAGTATGTCAGTAATGATTTTCTACACATATTATCCCAAATTTCTATTCAGGTCCAGCATTCAGTTCCCTACACTCCCCAGCAGAACGGTGTAGCGGAGAGGAAGAATTGGTCTCTCAATGAGATGACCACCTGTATGTTGGAATCAAAGAAGTTGGATGCAAATTTGTGGGGTGAAGCCATGCATGCTATAGAATATATTCAAAATAGAGTGCCATGCTCATATATTAAAGGGAATATCCCTTTCGGAGCATACTTCAGACACAAGCCGGATTTGTCGAATCTGCAGGTGTTTGGGTCCACTGCATAGGCCCGAATTCCACTTGTTAAAAGGAGGGCTTTCCAACCGCAAAGCATAGAATGTTTTTTTATTGGGTATCTTGATGACTCAAAAGGTTTCAATCTATTGGATATCAAAACAAAAAATATCATCATCGAAAGGAGTGTCAAGTTCGATGAGCCTCTTCAGGAGGTGGAACTAGTGAAGGAGAAAACTGTTGAATTTCCTTCCTATTCTATTGAATATTTGGATGATGAAATTGGGGGTGATGACCCTAATTTGGATCCTTTGATTTTTGATATCAGTGTACAGAAAACATTAGATACTGAACAAGAACCTGAAGTACAAAATCATCTCCCAACATGGGCCCGACAGACACTCTCCTCCGCGGGAGATAACATTGGAAATCTAGATGATCCAAGGAGAACCCAGTCTGATTTCCAAAGAGCAGGTATTTCGCTCTCTTGTCCTGATTATTTGTTGTATGAATATTGTTATTTGATGATAATTTAAGACCCAAATTCCTACTACCATGCTCAGAAGGATTCGATATGGCAAGTTCCCATGGATGAAGAGATGAATTCTCTTCAAAAAAACACTACTTGGGAGTTAGTTTCTATTCCTCCGAGAAGAAAATTGATTCAACGCAAGTGGGTGTTTCAGACAAAGGTTGCTGCAGATAGAAGCACCTAAAAATATAAGGCAAGGCTGGTGGCAAAAGGTTTCTCCCAGTTCCAGGGTGTGTCCTATCATGAGACTTTTGCACCGGTTGCAAAAATGGACTCCATCCGCCTAGTTTTGGCAATTTCAGAATCAAAGCACTGGGAAGTGCATCATATGGATGTTAAGTCAGCCTTTTTGCATGGAGATATTCATGAGGAGATATACATGAAGCAGCCTAAGGGCTACATTTCTGATCCATCTTTGGTTTGCAAGCTAAAGAAGTCACTATACGAGTTAAAACAAGCCCCAAGAGAGTGGTATTCCAAGATGGATGCCTTCCTTCTCTCGCAAAACTTCCAAAGGTGTAGATCAGATCCAAATGTGTATATATAGCAGTCTGATGGTAATTTGATTATTATTTTTTTATATGTTGATGAATTACTAATCACAGGTAGCACAGTTGCTTCTATTTCAGTCATGAAAACTGCTCTCCACAATGCATTTGAAATGAACGATTTGGGGCTCTTAAAACAATTTTTTGGGGCTCAAAATTGAGCAAATGTAACATCCCAAATCCTGATATTTTCTAATTCTAAGAAAATACACTGATACAACTGGCCATGCAAAATCGCAAAAATTAGGGTTAGGGTTTGTGGGATAGAATGAACACTTACCACTGATAAGCTGGCTGGACTGCTCCTGAGAGAGTATGCATGCATCAAGATCTGAATCAGAGATCAACTAATATCTTCTGCTTCCGGTGAAACCCTAGGAGCATGGACCCTAGATCAGCTAAGGGTGACATTTTCAGTGAAGAAGGTGTCCGATGAAGCTGGTGATTTGCAAAATGGGTAGCCTTCCCATGTCGGAGAGAATGCCTGGCACATGCGGAAGTTCTGAGGTCTCTAGGCAGGCTAGAGAATTGTTTTAGAGGTGCATCCGCTCATGCCCCCTGATCCTGAAATGGCTGATAACTGCTCAGGATGAGCACGATTGGATCTGATAATCACTGGGTACTAGAGTAAGATGATGATGATGAGAATGGTGCCTAGGTTGCGAAGTAAAACTGAGATCTAAAGACCCAGTGAATGATTAGGGCTTTCTGGCTGAAAACCCCTTACGGCTGCACACATGCCGCTACAACAATCTCTGCAGCACACTGGATAACTATGAATGAATGGAAGAGAAAATGGTGAACCTGTATGGCTTACCTTGAATGAGACTAGGGCAGATATCTCACTGTTGAAACCCCGCTAGCTGAAGACACCGTCTCCAACCCCAACTACTGTGCTGCACACTGTGCTACTATTCAAGAGATCCAAAATAATAATAATCCAAAAGTGAGTCTCCTTTCACTTTATCTTCCTTTTATAACTTTCAACTGCGAAATCCCTAATCTTTGACCTAATTAGCTCACTTTATTTCTAATTTGTAGTTCACTTGCATGCATGCGCATGGAGACTTAAATGAGTGCATGCATCATTAAATAATGCTTGGATGGCATGCATGATGGTGGCCTTTGGCCCCGGTGGCCCTTCTTGACCTAATGGTGATAACATGATGATTCCCTAGATTTTCTATAGATGGAATTAGTATTTAGATGATTCCATAACTATCAATAACTACTTGAACCCATAGGAATCACATAGGTTAGCGGTTTTGGTCTTTAATGCCTAATAAGATGAGGACATTACAGCAAAATTATGATGGAATAATGGTCACTCATTCCAAATACATATCAGACATGTTAGTCAAGTTTAACATGGCTAAATGTAGGCCTACACCATTCCATTTCCTTTCAGGGATCAGCCTTGAATTCGGAAAAAGCACACCTCCCATGGATTGCACTATTTATCGACAGTTGATTGCTAGCTTGTTGTACTTGACTCATTCTCGACCTAATATCTATTATGCCATGAATGATGTATCAAGATACATGGAGCAGCCCCATGATATTCATTGGAAGGCAGCCAAGAGTATCCTCCAGTATATTTAGGGAACCAGGACCTACGGCATTCACTATGTTGCAGACTTCAAGCTAGAGCTGGTTGGATACACAGATTCTAATTGGGCGGGTGATTCTATTGATCGAAAGTATACTTTCAGATATGTATTCATGTTTGGTGGTGACCCCATTTTCTGGTCTATCAAAAATCAAGCCACCATAGGATTGTCTTCAGTAGAGGCCGAGTATCGAGGAGCGGTGAATGCTTGCATCCAAGTTGTTTGGTTGCACGGCATTATTTCAGAGTTTGATCTTGGTATTACTTTGTCCACTATCCTCTTTTGTGACAATCAAAGTGCTATTAAGATATCCACAGATCCAATTACCAGGAAGATGACCAAGCATGTAGAGATACGCATGCACTATATCAGGGAACTAGTGCATGACAGGACCATCATTCTACAATACTGCCCGACTGATGAGCAAATTGCCGACATCTTCACCAAAATATTTTCAAAAAATAAGTTGACTTACCTCCATTCACTATTGGGGGTGAGTTCATCAGGGTGATCCAACTAATTTCAGTGCTCAACTTGAGGGGGGGGTTTTCCCACTGGGTTTTCCCTCTTTTCCTCACTTAGTTTGTTTTGAGCATTGTTTTAGTTTAAGTATTGTACAGGGTGACCTATGGCCTTTGTTTCCAGGGCCCTAGCATTCTTATGTACTTTGTGTTTTCTACTCCTCCTGAGTATAGCTTAAGGGGGGGTGTTGGAGACATTTACCACTATACACACTCATTTTGGTCAATTTGGCCTAGTTAAACCACTATCCTAAGTTTTATTAACTTAATTTACATCAAAGGAGCACTATATGACATCAGCATGAACACACCCATGCCTACCTTCAATCAAGGAGGCTAAGTAAGCCTTCTCCTTCATTCGATGAGGCTAACTAGAGCACTCTAGGGGTTATATGAGTGTCATAAATGTAGTTTATTGCTAACTTATGGTTACAATCAGTTAAATAGAGAAGTGAAGGAACCTCCCTTCATTAAATTGATTATTTAATGCTTATTTAATGAACTGGAGTCAACAGGGGAAGCTCCAACCACTTCTGATGGTCAGTTACACTTCAATTAAGCTCATTGAGGTTCATTGGAGTCATTGATGCACTACCACTTGTTGGTTGGCTTGCAGTGACATGTGTCTAAGCTATTTTTAGTTGGAATTAGTCATTTATTTCACTCTGACTTCAGTTAGGACTCAATTGAGTCAATTAGGGTTTTGATCAGTGGTTAACTTGAGTGTTTACTGTGGATTACATTCAGTTAAGCTAGACTCACTCATTCAATTCGAATGACCTCCTTGGGAATTTCAATTGTCTTGGAATTCATGCATCTGGCATGATCATTGTATTGTATCATCATTCTTTCATGTTGATGTATTTGTAACTTCGGAATGTATTCACTTATATATCTTATGTCTTGTACCCCGATGTTTATTATGGGATGTGTATGTAATGTAATTGAGTCATGTCATGCCCTGATGTTCTGATCGGGAGGATCTATAATGTAAACAAGTCATGTCAAGTCATTGTGGGTAACCCTCCTATTGTTCAAGGGTTAAAGTCCCAGCAGTTTCGGGGCACTAGGGTTGTTAGACTCACCTAGTGAAGCTGACCCTAGTAGGGTTTAGTCAAGTTAGGAATTAGTATAAATAGAGAGCTAGCCTCTCTATTTTTCACACAATCACTCACCCTCAGTTGTAGCACATAGCTGAGGAAGAAGAAGACACTAGGTCTAGAAAGAAAGAGGTTACTGCTTTCAGGAGATCACCTTACTGTTTTTGGGGCTTTGTTATTTGGTGTTGATTCTATATTTGAGGAAGTTGTGGGGTTTTCTCCATTTATGGTTTCCCTGAGGAAAAACACTGTGTTCATTGTTTCCTGTGTTTGATTGCTATGCTTGTTATTCTCTCAGTTAAAGATCCTAATAATGCTAGCTTCATGTTCAAAATATAACATGGTATCAGAGCTAACCTGAGAAGAAGACACTGTGCAGCTATGGAATTGGGGCTTCCTACTTTGTGAATATTCCTCCATATATTTTCAGCAAAAGAAGGTTGGATTAACTCTCCTCCCTAGGGTACATCTTTCTATCGAAGCAGAATCCAATTCTGAGGTTTTTCAGTTTTGGACCCGACACTACTACCAGAAATTAGGGCTTTCCACAGAAGTGGAATTTTTTAGTGAGCCTAGGCCTGGATTGATATCCTCCTCAAAATAGAATTTTAGAGATCAAGATCAAATCATTTGGTTGGATAGAACTCCAGAAAATCAAAACCCTAATCTGCTCCTGAACCAACACTGCAGAATTTCAGCTCCAAATCCAGATCTGACATCTTGACCTGGTAAGATATAAATATTTTGTATTTCCATTTGAGGTTCTCAGTTAAGATGTCTCATCATACCAAGCTTGATGAAAATATTGAGGGAGCTGATAACTTTCGAGCCTGGAAGTATAGGATCTCCCTGGTCATGGAAGAAAATGAGTTGGACTCCTATATCAGTGAGGAGGTTCCAGTTCTAGAGGGAGATGAGGCTAAGGCCTTACATAAGAAGAATTTGATGATGGAAAAGAGGATTATTGTTGATTCAATCAAGGATCACCTCATACCACAGGTGTCCTCCCTAAAGACACCTAAAGCTATGTTTGATGCCCTAACCAAATTGTTTGAAGGGAAGAACATAAACCGAAAGATGAATCTAAGAAACCAACTGAAGAATGTAAAGATCCAGAATGTAAAAACCATCCAGTCTTGCTTTAAAAGGGTTTCTCATATCAAGGAACAATTGGAACCAGTAGATGAAGAAGTGTAAAATGCAGATATTGTAATAACCACCTTGAATGGTCTCCCTAGATCATGGGACTTCTTTATTCAAGGAATCTATGCCAGAAAGAAGTTATTCAAGTTCAACAAAATTTGGGAAGAATGCTCACAAGAAGAATCTCGGATAGCAGCTCAAGAAGAAAATTTGGGAAGTGAAGATCAAGCTCTCATAGTACAATCCAAGAAATCCAAATCTAGCCACCATAGAAGTAAGTACTCTCATCAAAGGAATAACCCTAGAAAGCCTAGAGATATGTCTAAGTATATTTTCTATGCATGTTAGAAAGAGGACACTTTGCTAGAGATTGTCTTAGAAACAAAAGTAGCTCTCACAAGAAGAAGGGAAACAAGAGACAACATCATGCTCATGCTGCATAGGATGATGAACCTTCCACAAAGAGAAATAGACAAGTCAGTGATGATTCTTCAAGTGATGAAGAATATGTTCTAATTTCTGCTCTCAAGGGACATTAGAGGAAATTTCAACTCAAAATGGGCCTTTTATCTTTTATTCAAATTCCATGTCATCATGTGTTAGCCAATGAAATTGCTTTAAATTTGAAATACCGTATAGGTCTTAAACACTTTTTTAATATAAATTTGGGGATAGGTATCATAAAAAAAACTGCGTTTTTTGTTTGTATTTTTGACATATATCCTTTGTGTTTTTACTCAAATTTCGATTGGGAGAGCTCGTTGGATGCAGAATTAAATTCCACATCCAACAAGTACCCACTCGACATACTTTTGGTGGACCCCACTACCCCAAAAACAATAAATCCCTGAAAAAAATGGAATGATGATGTCATCATTTCATTTTTTCAGGTATTTCTTGTTTTTGGGGTAGCGGGGTCCTTCAAAAGTATGCTGAGTGGGTACTCGTTGGATGTAGAATTTAATTCCGCATCCAATTAGCTCTCCCGATCGAAATTTGAGTAAAAACACGGGAGATATGTCAAAAATACAAACAAAAAAGTAGTTTTTTTCTTTTCTTCCTCCAAAATTAATAAATATTATTTTATTATTTTAACTATTATTTTATTAGTTCATTTTAGAAGGCCCATTTTGAGTTGAAATTTCCTCTAATGACTATCACACATGGAAGCAATGATTGGCTTATAGACAGTGGTGCTTCCAAACATATGATAGGATTCAAGGAATCCTTTGTGAAATTATCTGAACATGAATCACCTCACAAGGTGAAACTTGGAGATGACTACCAGTATCCAATAAAAGGTAGTGAGGAATCCTCCTATAAGATAGAACTAGAAATTCTATGACAACGAAGAAAGTATTAATTGTACCAGGACTAAAGAAGAATTTCCTCTCCATATCTGCATTAGATGTAAAAGGAATGAGGGTTGCATTTATAGATGGTCAAGTCATCATGTGGCCAAAAGGAAAGACTATTGATGATGTAGTACTAATTGGGGAACAAGAAGGAGGATTATACAAATTTAAGGGCCATCCAGAACAAGCTCTGGTTCATCCAGAACAAGCTCTGGTTCATGACTCAGTAGAACCAAATGAGCTTTGGCATAAAAGGCTTGCACATGTGCATTACAGAGCACTACCACTTGCAAGAAAAGTTGTTGAAGGTCTCCCAAAAATGCAGAATAAAAATGAAGGTGTATGCAAAGGATGTGTGAAAGGGAAGAACACAAAGAAGACATTTCCAAGTAACAAAAGAAAGGCAAAAGGAATCTTGGAAATCATCCTATCCGATGTATGTGGTCCAATTTCATCCAGTTCACTAAGCGAGTATGTATACTATGTTTATTTCATTGATTATTTTTCTAGGAAGACATGGATTTACTTCATGAAGAAGAAAGATGAAGTTTTCAACAAGTTCAAGGAATTCAAAGCCTTGATCGAGAACCACACTGAAAATAAGATCAAGACCTTTCGATCAGATAATGGAGGAGAACTCACATTGAATGAATTCAAAGAGTTATGAAAAGACTCAAGGACTAAGAGGGAGTTATCCACTCCATACAATCCACAACAGAATGGGATTGTAGAAAGGAAGAATAGAACTATCATGGAAGCTACAAGAGCTATGCATCATGATCAAGATCTTCTTATGCATCTATGGGCAGAAGCTACCAGAACAGCGATGTATGTACAGAACAGTACTCCTCACAAAGTACTCGAGAACAAGACTCTTGAATAAGTCTTCTCTGGAAAGAAACCAGAAGTCATCCATCTTAGAATATTCAACTGTCCTATATACATACACATTCCAAAATAAAAGAGGATGAAGTTAGATCGTTCAGGAAAGAAGGGCATATTTGTGGGATACTCTGAAATCTCGAAGGCTTACAGAATATACTTCCCATGGTTCAAGAATATTAGCATTAGCATAGATGTAACATTTGACGAAGATTTAGCCTACATCAAATCCAGGAAGAGACGGGCTGAATAACCTGAAGAAACAAGAGCACCCAGAAGTCATGATACAACCATGAATGAAGAAATTCAAAAAGAAGATCAAGAATTAGAAGAACCTCAAGAACCTGTAGATCCACCTCTGGAGAAGAATCCTCATAAGACGAAACTTGCTTGGGTACGTGAAATTATCCAAGGTGCGGAAAGATATGGAGCTTCAGAAGAAACACCTAGAGGAAGAAAGAGAACTAGGTATTGCTCCAGTTATGTAGCCTTACTATGTGACAATATTGATAAATAACCTTCCAACTATGAATAAGCAGTAGAACAGAAAGAATGGAAGGATGCTATGATCGAAGAGTATCAATCGATCATGAAGAATGATGGTTGGGATGTTGTCCCAAGACTAGAAGGGAAGTCCATTGTAACTTCCAAATGGATCTACAAGATCAAACATGCTGCAGATGGCAGCATAGAGAAATATAAAGCAAGATTCGTGGCTCGTGGTTTCTCCCAGAAAGAAGGAATAGATTATGAATAAACCTTTGCACTTGTATCCAGATACACTTCTATCAGATCAGTACTTGCTCTGTCTATAGTGATGAAATGGAAGATACACCAGATGGATGTCAAGACTGCTTTCTTGAATGGTGTAGTAGAAGAGGAAGTGTATGTGGAACAACCACTCAGTTTTGAGACACATTACAGGGAATCTCATGTGTGCAGATTGAATAAATCCCTGTATGGTTTGAAACAGGCACCTAGGACATGGTACAGTAGAATTGATGGTTTCCTATACAGTTTGGGCTTTACCAAGAGTAAAGCAGATTCCAATCTTTACTATAAGGTTGAATATGGAAACCCAATGATACTCCTATTGTATGTGGATGATCTGTTTGTAACAGGTATGGATGGGTTGATTGCTGATACGAAGAGGAAACTTGCTGCCAAGTTTGAAATGAAATACTTGGGTATGATGCACTATTTCTTAGGCATGGAGGTGTGGCAGAATGTGGATGGAATCTTCCTTGCATAAGGGAAGTATGCAGTAGAGATCTTGAAGAGATTCGATATGATGGACTGCAAGGCCATAACCACAATTATGGAATCGAACCTAAAGCTATTGAGTGATGCTTCATCAGAAGTGGTTGATGCTACGATGTATCGTCGGATGATTGGGTCCTTGATGTACGTGAGGAACACGAGACCAGATATTTGCTTTGCTGTGAACACCTTGAGCCGATTCCTAATAGATCTGAGACATGCTCACTTGATTGCTACAAAACATATTCTGAGGTACCTAAAGTGTTAGATTTTTAACATTAAGCTAGTATATCATTAGGATCTTTAACTGAGAGAACAACAAGCACAGCAATTAAACACAAGAGACAATGAACATAGTGTTTTTAAACCATAAATGGATAAAACCCCACAACTTCCTCAGAGATAGAATCAGCACCAAAGTGAAACCCAAAAATAGTAAAATGATTTCCTGACAGCAGTAATCTCTTTCTTCCTTACCCCAGTGTCTTTCTCTTCCTCGGCTATGCACTACAACTGAGTGTGGATGAGTGTGTGATAAATAGAGAGGTCACCTCTCTATTTATACTAATTCTTGACATGACTAAAATCCTACTAGGTCCGACCTCTCTAGGAGAGTCTAATAACCCTAGTACCCTGGAACTGTGGGGACTTTAACCCTTAGACAATAGGAGGGTTACCCACAATGACTTGACATGATTTGTTTACATTATATATATTCCCGATAGGAACATCGGGGCATGACATGACATAAGTATATCCAGGAATAAACATCGGGTTACAATATATAATAAATACAAGTGAATACATTCTGAAGTTACAATTACATTAACACTACCTCTTAACTAGGAAGGTATTCTCTCGACACAAATTTTCATCACTGGTCTTCTTCTCTGAATCATCTCATCATCTGCATCTTCAATTAATATTCATCTTCAAGTCATCTTCATCTTCAATTCATCTTCATCTTCAGATCATCATTCGATTTGGATCATCACTCGATCTGGATCATTGTCACTGGATCTAAATCACACTCGATCTAGATCATTTCTGGAACATCAGTTTTGGATCTGGATCTTCCCTCAATCTAGATCATCTCTGCTGGATCATCAACACTATATATTCACAAGTTATATCTCATGATTCTTCTCATCACTGAAAGTTCTACAAAGCCAACCCTTTTTCATGTTGGTTGTAGGCCTAGCCTCCATGTAGGTCTTCTTCAGTGCTTATATCTGACCCTAAGTCAGAATGGCCCACCAAACACTTATATCTGATCATGTAAAAACCAATCCTATAATCATATTAGAAAGGCACGCCCAGCACTCACATCTGACCATGTGGGAACCAATCCTACAACCCTGTCAGAAAGGCCCAGCACTCACATTTGACACATGCGAGGAACCAATCCAACATACATGTTCAAAAAGGATCAGCACTTATATTTGACACATGCAAGGAACCAATCCTACATACATGTTCAAAAAGGATTTGCACTTACATCCAACACATGCGAGGAACCAATCCAACATGCATGTTCGAAAGGGATCTGCACTTATATCCGAAACATGCAAGGAACCAATCCAACATGCATGTTCAAAAGGGCTCTGCACTTACATCCAACACATGCGAGGAACCAATCCAACATGCATGTTTGAAAGGGCATGCACTCACATTTGATCAAGTAGGAACCAATCCTATAGTCATATCAGAATGGCCCCCAGTCCCAAACTGAGCTACCTGGTAACTGACCGGGTGCCTCCATTCCAAGAATGGAATTCAACGCTTACTTCTGATCATGTAGGAACCAATCCTACAGTCACATTAGAATGGCTCAACACTCATATCTAACATGGGAGTAACCAATCCTCACCATGACAGAATGGCTCAGCCCTTACATCTGAGCTACTCATCAGAATGGCTCACGAATTCAGCACTCATATCTGACATGGAAGGAACCAATCCTCTCACCATGACAGAATGGCTCAGCCCTTGCATCTGACCATGGAAGGAACCAATCCTCTCCCTGAAGTACTCGAACTTCACCCTAGCTAATGGCTTCATCAATACATCAACTATATGTTCCTCCGTCGCAACATACTGGAGCTTCACTGCTCCCCTCTACACCATATCCCTGATATAGTGATACTTGATATTGATATGCTTTGACTTGTCATGGAACATTGGATTCTCTGACAACTTCACGCAACTCTGGTTGTCACAATGTATACAAGTAGAATCCATCTAGAGATCAAATAAATCAGACAATAGCTTCTACAGCCATACTGCCTCACAACTAGCTGAACAAGCTGTGACATACTCTGCTTCAACTATACTCAGTGCCACACAATATTGGTTTCTAAACCAATAGATCACACTTGATCCCATACTAAAGAAATAACCTGAAGTGCTCTTCCTATCGATGGCATTGCCTACCCAATCTGAATCAACATAACCCTCTAGGTTAATCTTCTGATTCACTTCGTACTTGAGCCCATAATCAATTGTACCCCTCAGGTACCTTAGAATATGCTTTGCAGCAATCAAGTGAACATGTCTCGGCTCTGTTAAGAACTGGCTCAAGGTGTTCATAGCAAAGCAGATATCTGGTCTCGTGTTCATCAGGTACATCAAGGACCCAATCATCTGACAATACATCATAGCATCAATTATTTCAGATGAATCATCACTCAATAGCTTTAGGTTCGATGCCATAGGTGTGTTCATATATTTGCAGTCCATCATCCCAAACCTCTTCAGGATCTCTACTGCATACTTCCCTGTCCAAGGGATATTCCATCCGCATTATGCCACACCTCCATGCCTAGAGAATAATGCATCATACCCAAGTCCTTCATTTTGAAATTAGCAGCAAGATTTCTCTTTGTATCAGCAATCAACCCATCCATACTTGTTACAAATAGATCATCTACATATAGTAGAAGCAACAATGGGTTTCCATCTTCAACCTTGTAGTAAAGGTTGGAATTTGCTTTACTCTTGGTAAAGCCCAAACTAGATAGAAAGCTGTCAATTCTGGCGTACCATGTCCTGGGTGCCTGTCTCAAACTATACAGGGATTTCTTCAGTCTGCACACATGAGACACCCTGTCATGTGTCTCAAAACTGAGTGGATGTTCTACATACACTTCCTCTTCCACTACACCATTCAAGAAAGCAATCTTGACATCCATTTGGTGTATCTTCCATTTCATTACTGCAACCAAAGCAAGTATCGATATGATGGAATTGTATCTGGATATAGGAGCAAAGGTTTCTTCATAATCTATTCCTTCCTTCTGTGAAAAGCCACGAGCCATGAATCTTTCCTTATATTTATCTATGCTACCATCTGCAGCATGCTTAATCTTGTAGATCCACTTGGAAGTTACAACTGACTTCCCTTCTGGTCTTGGGACAACATCCCAAACATCATTCTTCATGATCGATTGATACTCTTCGATCATAGCATCCTTCCATTCTTTCCTTTCTGCTGCTTCTTCATAGTTGGAAGGTTCTTTATCGATAACATCACATAGTAAGGCTACATATCTGGAGCAGGATCTGGTTCTCTTTCTTTCTCTGTGATTCTCTTCTGGAGCCCCATATCTTTCCACACCTTGGATAACTTCTCGTACCCAAGTAGGTTTCCTCTTGTGAGGATTCTTCTCCTAAGGTGGATCTACAGGTCTTTGTGGTTCTTTAAATTCTCAATCTTCTTCTTGAACTTCTTCATTAATGGTTGTATCATGAATTCTGGGTGCTTCTGCTTCTTCAGTATCTTCAACAGGTCTCTTTCTGGATTTGTTGTAAGCTTTGTCTTCATCAAATGTTATGTCCCTGCTGATGTCGATATTATTGAACCTTGGTAAATATATTCTATAAGCCTTCGAGCTTTCAAAGTATCCCACAAATATACCCTTGTTTCCTGAAGGATCTAATTTTGTTATTTTCTCTTTTGGAATGTTTATGTACACTGGACAGCCAAATATTCTGAGATGGCCGACTTCTGGTTTCTTGCTGGAGAATACTTCTTCGGGAGTATTTTTCTCAAGTACTCTGTGTGGAGTACGGTTTTGTACATACACCATTGTTCTAGCAACTTCTTCCCATAGATGCATGGGAAGATCCTGATCATGAAGCATTGCTCTTGCAGCTTCCATGATAGTTTTTTTCTTCCTTTCTGAAACCCCATTCTGTTGTGGATTATATGGAGTGGACAACTCCCTCTTAATCCCTGATTCTTTGCATAAATATTTGAATTCATTTTATGTGAATTCTCCGCCATTATCTGATCGAAAGGTCTTGATTTTCTTTTTCGTGCAGCTCTCGATCAAGGCTTTGAATTCCTTGAACTTGCTGAAAACTTCATCTTTGTTCTTCTTGAATTAAATCTATGTCTTCCTAGAAAATTCATCAATGAAAGAAACATAGTATACATACCCGCTTAGTGAACTCGATGACATTGGCCCGCATACATCGGAATAGATGATTTCCAAGATTCCTTTTGCTTTGCTTTCGCTACTTGGAAATGTCTTCTTTGTGTTCTTTTCTTTCGCACATCCTTTGCAGACCCCTCATGTTTTGCTTGGATTTATGGAAGACCTTCAACATCTTTGCTTGCAAGTGGTAGTGCTCTATAATGCACATGTGCAAGCCTTCTATGCCAAAGTTCATTTGGCTCTACTGTGTCATGGACCATAGCTTGTTCTGGATGGCCCTTTAGCTTGTATAAACCTTCTTCTTGTTCTCCAATCACTATTGCATCATCATTAGTCTTTCCTCTTGGCCACATTAGGACTTGGCCATATACAAATGAAACCCTCATTCCTTTTTCATCCAATGCTGATATGGATAGAAGATTCTTCTTCAGTCCCGGTACAAACAAGACATCCTTCATTTTTATAGACTTTTCAGAGTCTAGATTGTAGGAGGATTCACCACTACCTTTTATGGGATATTGGTAGTCAACCCCAAGCTTCACCTTATGGGGTGAATTATGTTTGGATAGTTTCTCAAAGGATTCCTTGAAACCTGTCATGTGCTTGGAAGCCCCACTGTTAATAATCCAATCTTTGCTTCCATGAGTGACAGTTCCCGTGAGAGCAGAGATCAGAACATATTCATCTTCACTTGAAGAGTCTTCACTTTCTTGTTTTACTCTCTTCCTTGGAGGATCATCATCCTCAGTAGTGTGAGCATGATGTCTTCTTTTGGAGTTCCTCTTATTCTTGGATCCATTCTTATTCATGGGACAGTTTCTAGCAAAATGTCCTATTTCATCGCATGTATAACATCTGAGTTTAGATGAACCTTTCTGATGAGAATGCTTACCTTGGTGATGATGCTTTTTCCTTCTTCCTTTCTTGGAGTGTACTGTGAGAGCTTGATATTCACTTCCCATCTTTTCTTCTCAAGCTGCTATCCGAGATTCTTCTTGAGAACATTCTTCCCACAGTCTACTAAACTTGACCAACTTCTTTCTAGCACATATTCCTTGGATGAAAGAATCCCATGACCTAGGAAGGCCATTCAATGTTGTCATCACAATTTCTGCATTCTCCACTTCTTCATCTACTGCTTCTAGATGTTCTTTGATCTGGGAGACCCTTGTGAATTATGACTGGATGGTCTCCTCATTTTGGATCTTGACATTCTTCAACTGGTTCCTTAGAGTCATCTTCCAATTGATGTTCTTCCCTTCAAATAGTTTGGTTAGGGAATCAAACATGGCTTTAGGTGTCTTGAGAGAGGACACCTATGGAATGAGGTGATATTTGATAGAATCTACAATGATCCTCTTTTCCATAACCAACTTCTTCTTATGTAAGGCCTCGGCTTAATCTCCCTCTGGGACTGGAATCTCCTCATGGATATAGGAGTCCAACTCATTTTATTCCAGGACCAAGGAGATCCTATACTTCCAGGCTTGGAAGTTATCAGCTCCCTCAAGCTTTTCATCAAGATTGGTATGATGAGACATCTTAACTGAGAATCTCAAATGGAAATACAAAAGATTTAGATCTTACCAGGTCAAGATGTCAGATCTGGATTTTGGAGCTGAAATCCTGTAGTGCTGGTTCAAGAGTAGATTAGGGTTTTTCTTTTCTGGAGTTCTGTCCAACCAAATGCTTTGAATTTGATCCCTAACTTCAATTTTGGGGAGGAGATCAATCCAGGCCTGGGCTCACTGAAAAATTCCACTTCTGCGAAAAGCCCTAATTTCCGACAGTAGTGTCAGGTCCAAAACTGAAAAAACCTCAAAATTGGATTCTGCTTCGACAGAAAGATGCGCCCTATGGAGGAGAGTTATTCCACCCTACTTTTGCTGAAAATATGTGGAGAGAGATCCACAAAATAGGAATCCCTAGTTCCCGCAGCTGCACAATGTCTTCTTCTCAGGTTAGATCTGATTCCATGTTAGATTTTTAACATTAAGCTAGTATATCATTAGGATATTTAACTCAGAGAACAACAAGCACAACAATTAAACACAAGAGACAATGAACACAGTGTTTTTCCCCAGGGAAACCATAAATGGAGAAAACCCTGCAACTTCCTCAGAGATAGAATCAGCACCAAAGTGAAACCCAAAAACAGTAAGATGATTTCTCGATAGCAGTAAGCTCTTTCTTCCTTGCCCCGATGTCTTTCTCTTCCTCAGCTATGCACTACAACTGAGTGTATATGAGTGTGTGATAAATAGAGAGGTCACCTCTCTATTTATACTAATTCCTAACATGACTAAAACCCTACTAGGGCCAACCTCTCTAGGAGATTCTAATAACCCTAGTGCCCCAGAACTACAGGGACTTTAACCCTTAGATAATAGGAGGGTTACCCACAATGACTTGACATGCCTTGTTTACATTATATATCTTCCTGATAGGAACATCGGGGCATGACATGACATAAGTACATCCCGGAATAAACATCGAGATACAATAGATAAGGAATACAAGTGAATACATTCTGAAGTTACAATTACATTAACATGAAGGGTATAGTTGACTATGGGCTCAAGTATGAGGCAAATCAGAAGATTAACCTAGAGGGTTATGTTGATTCAGATTGGGCAGGAAGTGCCATCGATAGGAAGAGCACTTCAGTATGTTGCTTCAGTATGGGATCAGGTGTGATCTCTTGGTTTAGTAGGAAGCAATCCTGTGTGGCACTGAGTACAGCTGAAGTAGAGTATGTCACAGCTTGTTCAGCTAGTTGTGAGGCAGTATGGCTGAGGAAACTAATGTCTAATTTATTTGATCTCCAGATGGATGCTACTTGTATATATTGCAATAACCAGAGTTGTGTGAAGTTGTCATAGAACCTAGTGTTCCATTAAAATTCAAAGCATATCGAGATCAAGTATCACTATATCAGGGATATGGTGCAGAGAGGAGCAGTGAAGCTCCAATATGTTGTGACAGACAAACAGATAGCTGATATATTGATGAAGCCATTGGCTAGAGTGAAGTTTGAGTACTTCACGGAGAAGCTTGTTGTTCTCCAGATCGAAGTTCCCTCTAAGGAGAAATGATTAGACCTAGAGCCATTCTGATGTGACTGTAGGATTGGTTATTACATGATCAGATATAAGCGTTGAATTCCATCCTTAGAATGGAGGCACCTAGTCAGTTACCAAGAATACTCATCTTGGTGCTAAGTTGTCATTCTTTGGGAGAATGGAGGCACTTGGTCAGTTACCAGGAATACTTAGTCTGGGACTAAGGGACGTTCTGATATGACTATTGTTGGTCGCTGGGTAGACCCAGGTTTACTATAATGAACCAACAACACCCCTATCTCACTAGCCCTTTGGGCAACAGACCGCGAAGCATCCTGAAGTCTCACCCGAAGTGATCCTAATGGGTTGGCCAAAGACTCAAGTGTCTTGACCAGGTTCTGTATGGTGTCCTGTGTGTGTCTCGCAGCTCTTGTTAGCCCATGATATGTCTCTCTCTACGATGTGCAGTATCCTCTTACTCGCAATGACTCTAACCCTTATCGCATTGCCGCGTCCTAGGC
Source organism: Pseudotsuga menziesii (assembly GCA_001517045.1). Taxonomy (NCBI): domain Eukaryota; kingdom Viridiplantae; phylum Streptophyta; class Pinopsida; order Pinales; family Pinaceae; genus Pseudotsuga; species Pseudotsuga menziesii. The sequence goes on from LPNX010393910.1 coordinate 984,924, forward strand.
AACACGTAACTCTCTCCTACGCGCAATCCTCAACCCACGATACCATGCACCACAGCTCCTCTGATGGTGCAATATCGCCTCCCTGCGATATCCTACTGCTGTGACTCAGCGTACTTAGCTTACTGGTGTTCAACTTATAGGACTCAATACACAAGACTGTGTTACACTGCGACTCTTAACTGTCTGGAGGGAAACTTAGACAAACTCTTATACATAATACTTAAAGACTTCAACTTGCATTTATCCTTCTATAATATGCTGTGAACTGAATAACACACACATACATTTACTGTAATCAAATTTCATGTAATGAATGACAGATATAACAAGTAAATACAATCAAATGAATCAAGCACATAACACTCTGATTTTACGTGGTTCACTTCTAGGGTAGAAGCTACGTCCACTGAACTATGTTTCTATATTATAACTTGAGAGAGGTACACAGTTCTACTACATCACATATGTAGCTAGAGATCTTCTGGGTAACTTCACACACATCCTAGAGCCCTTCTCTCTTATATCTCTTCTCTATATTTCCTTCTTACAATATACTCTCACTCTCTCTCTCTCTCTCTCTCTCTCTGTCAATCCCTGCAGATTGTTACAATACAAAATATAGTAAACTAACACACTACTGGACTCTCAGACTCTCTGATGTCTTAATAGCTCCAGAAGGACTGACTAGCTGGATGGCTTAAAATGCCCAAAATTTCAACCTCTTACAATACAAAATACATCCCTTTATAGGCGGCCTGAAGGTCTTGCCATTACAACACTGTGGGCCTGTCCCAACAGTAACCCAAAACCCTAACTAGTGACAGTCAGCATATCTATACTTGGGGTAGCCGCTTTTCATCACACCACTGCTCTCTACAGTCTTCCATGCTTCCCGGCGCTGACCATGGGTACTATGCACCGCTTCCCTTCTTCTGTCCTTCGTCTTCAATACCTCATCCTCATCGCTCCTTTTCCTTTATGAGGGTAGCTGAACCCTCCTGTCTTCGCCGCTGCCTTCAATGCAGTGGTTGAGTTCTCTCTTCTCGGCCACTCAAGTAATGTCATCTTCCTTGACTTCTCTGTCCCAACAGTCATGGTTTTCGACTCTGCTCTGCAGCTAGAAACATGCTATGGCGTCGTAGCTTTACCTTATCTCTTCGTCTTCGCCCGAACTGTCTATCCGCCAAAATGGCAGCTTTTCCTGTAGCTGCGGGACTCTACTCCAACAGTCCCCTAACACTTACTTGTGGCTCGTCCCCGAGCCACTACCAACAGGCTTCTCCTGCTGTAGCTTCTCCTTAGATTCCTACGAAGTGCGTTGAAGCTTGTCCCGAAGTCCTGCGACTTCGTTCTTCATAGCTACGACACGCTCTTGTGCCGATTCAAGCATAGCTTGACTAATACCTGAGTCTTCTGCTGCATCAATTTCATTTCTTGTGGCAGTGAACTCCCCAACTTTCTGCTCAACCGCATCGAGTACCTCTGTGATTTTTTCTTGATATGGTTGAAGCAAGTCATTGATGTGTATCTCCTTTACTCTCAACCGCTGCGCTTCCTGCTGCAAGAGGTTCATCTCTGTCATCTTTCTCATCTTCTGAAGAGATGCTAAGCTCTTGATTTCTTCCTTCATTGTTGCTGTGGTATTCTCTATCTGCTGAATACTTTGCTGGATTTCTACTTTCTCGGGAGGCTCATCTAACTCCGACCATTTTTTCGTCGCATCAGCTAGCACCGACAGTGCATCGTCTATGCGAGATTTCATCTATGCGGAAGTGAGTCGAAAGGCCTCTACTCTAGCTTCCTTATCTGCCTAGGGTGTTCCCGGTGGTCTATCCTTAAGCTCAGCAATCTGCACTTTGTGGTCTTCCTCCATCTTGGCCACTATTTCTTCCATCCTGGTTACTGTTTCCTCTAGAGCCTTTGCTCTATCTACAACTCGTTTGACCTTCTGTGGGATGGGCAAGGCGAACTCAATATTACATTGGGGTAACTCCAATGTGATGCATTATAAGACTTGAGAGAGATTCTGTTCTCTTTCTTCATATGTTCTTAACTCGTCTTCCTTTTTCTGATAGCTGGTGGTGAGTGCTGCATTCTTTTGTTTCAGCTGTGTGTTCTGATTATAAGTCGCGAGCTCTCTACCTCTGAGCTCTACGCTTAGCTGCTGCTGGATCATCTGTAACTGATCAATGTGGAACTCTGCGAGGTTAACCTCGACAGGTTGCCTAATATGTATTGGTACATCCTTCATTGACGCAGGGAATCGGATGCTCCCTGGTGGTATCAAGACTGTATTGATGTGATCTGTTGTGAAGATTTCCTCACGGGAAATCGACTGTGTTAAACTTTCTCCTACGGTCGCCTTTACTGGCGGAACCTGTATCATGGCAGTATTCTCAGTAATTGCTTTTAAGTCCAAAATCTGCTTCTCTACCATGCTTTATATCTTTGCCTGCGATGTCTGCATCGCCTCAAATGAGTCCTTCAACGTGTCATGCATTCTTGTTGCAATGAGTTCATAATCATCCTCTGTCAGTGCAGTCTTCGAAGGTGGTTTTGTGGCTTTGTGTTTTTTCTTCTTCTGTGCCTTTGGTATCTCTTCCTCTCCATCTTTCGTCATCTGTTTCTCTGGTGTCCCTTGTTCTGCATCCTTCGTCGTCTGTGTCTCTGGTGGCACTTGCAGTGGATATTTCCTCTTTTGTCCTGGTAGTGGCACTTGTGCTGCATCTTGCGTCTGGGTCTCCACTTTGTCTTTGCCTTTGTCCGATGGGTCTGTCTGTGCGGTACCTGATGGTAAGGGTGTGGTATCTTCTAACACTTGCTTCTAGTCGTCATCAAAGTCTTTGATGACGCCCTCGACATCATTTTATGTCATCCTGAACCAACCATTAGCCCAATCGTCCCTTTTAGTCCTTTTTGGCCTCATGTAAATTCTATGGCGGTCCACCATAAAATCAAGCCGATCATCATATGTGTCCATGATCTCCTTGCTGATCCGTGGTGTTTCTTCGAGGATGTTCCTCAGCAGCCTATAGTATTCATAGAATACTATCGCATTGACATTTTTCTTGGCTGGGCTGCTAGTCTCCCATAAATTTGTGTAGCACGCACCTCTAGTCTCGCCACTCGCTAGCTGTCGAAATTGGGTGTGGGGCGGCTCCTTCCACCCGACGAATGCACAAAGTATCAGCAACCAGGAGAAATGGAATAGGTGGGTTGCCTCATCCTAAGCTTGCAAACAATATTGTTGAAACATATTTAACAAAAATAAAGACCAATTGAACTGTTCCCCCTCTGCAACTTGTATGGCCAAGTTAATTACTGATCCTGTGATTTCCTTTGGGTGAACCTTGGTTAACAGTCTGCCTGCAAGCAGACTAGCTATAAATCTAAGGGTATTGTATGTTAAGCTTGCAATTTCGTAAGCCCAACCTCCTCTCTACAGTTTATACTTGGCGACCAGGGTTGGTGATAGCTTGGAATCTTTGGTCTTTCCTGTTATATTTGTCTTCGGGTCTTGACCAGTCTTGGACAGCCCGGTGATGCGGTGTATCAGGTCGATTTTCAAGTCGATCCTGTTACCAAGCCAGAGGTAACCCCCATGTACGCATGAAAGTAGGATGTGCACCATGACATTAACCTCTGCGCCTCATCCAAAATGTGGTATTCTTATCAAATTGAGCAGGCATGAGCGCTCAAGAATCTGGACATGTTCCATGGAAACATATTCATCTGCACCTATCCTTGGGTTCTTCTAAATCGTAAGATACTGATCCGGCCGAAACTGAGGATATGTCTTACTTTCACCCAGGTTATAATCTACAAATTTAACAACAGCGGCATATCCTGATAGGTCTCCATCTTCCTTTACTCGAGAATCAATCTGTGGTATAGGAACAGGAAACTTACCACTCTTGGGAATTTTTACCTCTGGTGCGCCGTCAACTCATGGCATGATGTAGTCTATTGCGTTATGAACTTATTCCTCTAGCTCCGAACTGGATTCTTCTCTTACATGAGTTTGGCTCCTCATCCTTGGTAGCTTTCCGGTCTGTGATGAACTTGGCGTCGTCATAGCAACTGTAAGGCCTCCACGCTCGAACCTTTCCAAAATTGCTTCTATAAGTTTATCCTCAGACAGAACCCACTCGGTGTTATACTTTGGATTAGCAATGGTTGCAAACTCTAGAAATCACAGCACTCTGTAATGAAATCAGCTCTTGACAGGGGAAACTTAACAATGCACTCTATAGCTCTCAGATCTTTGCAAATGTAACCCTCCCAAATGAATAATTTCTGCTTTTATGCCGAAGGCAATAATCCCAGACGCAACGGTCATCTAGACTGAACCCATCGGTCGTATTAATTTCTTGGACAAGACCACACCCGTCATTTCGATCCTCAATAAATGCTGAAATCCGATCAATTTCCCTTGAAGCGTGTGTATGCAGGCGCCGGTCTCGTCGAAGATTTGCTAAATCTAGACAATTGATTATGCTGTTGCCAAATCTACGGTAAGGTATACCGGTCATTTCTTCATTAACTTCCTGTCAGAAGGCGACTTGACTAGCCCTCTGTCTCATTGCAAAAACTGGGTACGTGGCACGGAGAAACATCGCACTGATGCGATGCCACACCGCATCACTTTCTCAAAACAAACTTAAGAGTTTTTTTTTCGCAAAATGAACCGTCCTTATGCGATTCCTCATACTTAGAATACCTGCCGATGTAGACTAATTCCTGGTGCGATGCCTCCTTTCAACTACACTGGACTTCTACACCCTTCGCGACTCTAAGTTAGGGCTGAGAGGTGGAGTGGTTGTCACTATGGAGCTTAAGCCTACTACCATTGATCATCATGGGAAGAAGCTCCCCATTCAGTTTGCTGAGTTGAATGGCTCCTCCCTCTGTAACTTGATGTATCTGATATGGCCCCAACCAATGTGTCTTGAACTTCCCTGGAAACTTGAGAAATTTACTGTCATAGAGGAGTACTAGGTCTCCGATCTGAAGAGTCTTACTCTTAATGTGTCTGTCATGCCAAGCTTTTCCTCATGCCTTCTGCACTTTCTGATGGAATCCGGCGATGAATTTGTCTTCCTCTAAGGCAAGCAACTGTGCTAGCCTTTCCTGCACCGTGTCTGTATCAGCCATTCCAGTGATCTGAGCAATTCTTAAACTGGGGAGAATATACTCCATAGGCATAATAGCCTCCTGTCCATACACCAAGCTGAAAGGTGTGTGTCCTGTAAGTTTCTTGCATGTAGTCCTATACACCCATAATACAACGTTAACTCCAAGGTCCCAATCATTCCTTTGGCTGTTGCAGATCTTAGTAAGAGCGTTTTCTAAAATCTTGTTAAAGGCCTCCACCATACCATTAGCTTGTGGGTGGTAGGGAGTGCTCTTATGGTGCTGTGTCTGGAATTCTTCCGTCAAGGCCTCAATGGTGCGATTCAAGAAGTGTGTGCCTTGATTGCTCATCAAAATTACTGGGCATCCAAATCTAGTGATGATGTTTTCAAAAATGAATTGTGCGGCTGTAGCAGCATCACAGTTTCTTACTGCTTTGGCCTCTGCCCACCTGGTGAGGTACTCTGTTCCAGTGATGATATATCTCGCACCAGTTCATTTTCCTGGTGGGTTGATAGGACCCACAAAGTCTATAGCCCATTTGTCAAATGCACACAACGTAATGTGCGGTCGCAGCGGCATTTCATCTCGTCGTGAAGTTTTTTCTACCGTCTGGCGGATATCGCAGCATCTGCAAAAGTCCTTAGTGTCTTTGTGTAATGTAGGCCACCATAATCCTGCAGCTAGGATTTTCTGCGTAGTTAGCTTTCCTGCGAAATGACCTCCTGCGGTACCTGAATGTGCTTCTCTGATAATAGCCTCTTTTTCATGCAGCATCACACATCTGCGCAGGACTTCATCTGGACCTAACTTGTATAACTGTCCTGCGATCAGGGTGAAGTCTGTTGCTTTAACAACCAACTTCCTCTTTTGATGCTTGGTAAACTCCTCAGGTGCCCTTCCTATAGTGAGAAAGTGAATAATATCAGTGTAGTACTCATCTGCAATCTGAATAGAAAACAATTGCGCATCTGGCAAATTGTCCTCTAGGTTACTTGGCTCTTCTCCTGAGTCTATTCGCGACAGATGATCAGGTCCGGCGTTCAATCTTCCTGGTTTGACAATGATTTCAAAATCATACTCCTGAAAGAGGAGTAACCATCTGCAGATTCTTCCCCCTAACACTGGCTTATTGACCAGATACTTCAATGCGGAATGGTCAGTAAACATCTTGAACGAGGCACCCAATAGGTAGTGCCTAAACTTCTGTAGCACGTACACCATAGCTAAGCCTTCTCTTTCTGTCGTGGTGTAGTTCTTTTCTGATGTCGATAGCTTTCTTCTAGAGTATGTGATAGGATGATCGATACCTCCTTCTCCTGGTTGCGTTAAAACAACCCCTAGTGCGATGCCAGATGCATCCACATGTACATGAAACAGCTTAGTCCAGTCTCGAAATACTAAGATAGGTGCTATAACCATCTTCTCTTTAAGTGTGTTTAGACTCTGCTGGCATTCTTCGTTCCATAGGAATTTTATATCTTTCTTTAACAGTTTTTCCATCGGTGTTGTAATCTTTGCGTATCCCTTGATGAATTTTCTGTAGTACCCGGTATGACCAAGTACTGTCCTCAATTGTTTGACTAAGTTGGGTGCTAGAAGATTTACAATGATGGCAATCTTTGTGGGATCTACCATCAATCCTTGCCTGCAAATAATGTGACCCAACAAGATACCGAATGGCGCACAGAATATACATTTTTTCAAGTTCAGAGAAATCTGGTACTGCCTACATTTCTCTAACATCAGTCTTAAATCTCCTATGTGCTTGTCAATTAATCCAAATACAGTCCAATCATAAAAATAAACTTCTAGTAATTTATGGATGTATTCTTTGAATACAGCAACTACTACTCTAGAAAAGATAGCTGGTGCATTCTTAAGACCAAAGGGCATTACCGTATACTGGAATGAGCCCCATTCTGTTGCAAACGTGGTCTTATGTTGATCTTCTGCGTGGATTCTGATCTGGTGATAGCCTGAAAATCCATCAGTGAAGGAGTAGACCTCTTGTCCTCCCACATTGTCTAGTACTTCATCAGTGAAAGGTGTCGGAAATGGATCATGAAGTGATGCGTCATTGAGTTTACGCAAGTCGACACAGATCCTGATGTCTCCTTTGGTTTTCTTTTCTTGTACGACCATGGGACTAACCCATTCGCTTTCTTCTACAGGCTCAATGATTCCTACTGCTAGCATCTTATCGATCTCATCCTTAACTTTTTCTTTATAGCATGGATTTAATCTATATGGACGCTGCTTAACTGGTCTAGCATCCTCTTTCAATGGTATCCTCATTACTCCCAGGTCTCCAACTATTCCCTTCATCTCTGTGAACTTGGTGGGAAATAGGTCCTGATAGTCATGTAGCAAGTCTGCAATCTGTCCAACTGTTTCATCGGTCCAATAATATCCAATAGAGGCAAACTTTGGTTCTGTGTCTGTGCCAATATTGATCTTTTTAATCTTGATCGGCTCTGTGATTGCTGGAATCTGTAGCTTCGGTCCATCAACATCGCGAGTCCCTTCTAACTCCGGAATGTTGATGTTGCGAGGATCCTCATCCTCCTCCTCTGGTTCTGATGCAAAATTATAACGCTCAAGCGCATCTTCTAACTGGATGGCCCACTCAGGTTGAGTATGTACTAATAGGGTACAATCCTCAAATATCTTAATATTTATTACATCTAGGGCCTGATCAACATTTGGATACTCAGATTCAAAAGCGAAGGTAAGTAGAAAGCTGTCTATTAGAATTGGCCATGTAGCCATTCCCTTGCGCAATTCAGTCTCTGTGTACCAGTTCCGTGGAACTATGTCCAAAGTGTGAATGAATTGGTGAACCCATTCATCCTCAGGAATGTCCGACCAATCCTGTTCACATGTCTGAATATGTGACCTAGGGTCACTTTCTCCTATGTATCTCTACTGGACATACTCTCTGTTGGTAGAGAATCTGATCGCCATCAATATCTTAAGATCATCCCATGATGCGATATTCTCTTTATGTGCATACCACCATCTTGCAGGTGTGGCTCGTACTGCAAGGTCCATAGCTGCGATCCTCTGCTCGTGAGGAATTTGTTGTTCAAACTGCGTGAGAAATTCCTGGATATCTGTTAGACCATGAAATGATGGAATCTCATTGATCTCTATGCCAATCCATCGCAGTGACTTAGTCATGTATGCACATCTGCGCACTGATACTTCGTAAAGTCTGTTCTGCCAGTTCTCTAGACCAACATCTGAATCCGATGCGCATGAGCTGTCGCATCACCAACTAATGTTCCCTTCTGCGGTTGGATTGATGTAGTCACTCTAGTTCGCAGTCATTTGATAGAGACTATCCATGTTACGTCCCTCTTCCTCTACTCGGATAGGTTCAATGTATCTAGGACCCTGAAGAGGATCTAACGGTGCGATGACCCGGATCTGCGTGTCCTCAAAGGTCATTTGTCTTCTCTTTAAGTTGATAATGGCCATGTTACCGATCACCCAATCAATGCCTAGCAGTGCTGGATATGGTCTACTATCGCCAATAATTTCTATAACCTCAAAGTCTGGAGAGCTGCGAACTCCGTCAATGTCAACTAGCACCTGCAATAATTGACCCAGGGGTGATACCCACTGCTGATTAGCTAGTCTGAGATGGATAAGCAATCTGACTAACTTAGGGCTACCCATCTATTCCCATGTCTGCTTAGTCAGAACATTTACCTCTGATCCTAGATCTAGGATCACCTCATCCATTTCAAATTCTCCAACTTGTGCTGTGAGTCGCATCTCTCTTCCTGTTCTTGTATGTCCCATAATACTATGAATATCATGTTGTGCACTGCTCACAGAAGAAGATGCCTGACACTGATCTATGATGCGCTGAAGTTCTCCAATAGCTTGCTCATTTCTCACGAGTTTTAAACAGCTCCACAGGAAGGATTGTACACTTCCTGTCAACTCATCCTTGTCGCATGTGCCCGATGTGGTAGCCTGCGATATATGTACAGGGCTAACGCCACAAGGTGCTTGCTGCGGTATGCCCCTAGATGGAGGTACCTACGATCCTGATTGCATAGGGTCATCAAAGAAAGTCTTAGCTTCCTGAAATGTCTGTTTATTCTTCTATAGGTCAAGTGGTGTTGCTTTGTTAGGAGCTTTACGCACCCACTCCTGACCTGTGGTCTTTTCAGTAACCTACGATGTTCCATTGGTGGAAGCACCGCTACGAGTCACAATGTTGACTCTTGGTTCTAGTTCTTCCTGCTCAGCAGCAATAAGCTGGATGTTTTGGTGTACTGCTGGCTTAGGTTCTCTGATCTTAGCTATCAAGGTAGGACAGTCTTCTATAGCGTGATCGTAATATTTGCAATAGTTACATGTGGTGGTAGGGCTCTGACAGTCCCTAGCATAATGTCCTACAACTCCACAGTTGTAACAAGTGACTGGTCCGCGACCACGGCCAAAGCCTTCTCCACAGCCAAAGCCTCTGAATCCTCCTCGTCCTCTGAATCCTCCTCCACAGCCAACATGAACCTGATCATATTGTGGTCCTGCTGCTGGACCTTGTGTTTCTAATTGGACTCTGTACAAGTCTTGCTTGCTCCCGACCATGAGATCATAGGCTTGGCAATCGTGTTCATCATGGCCTACGGACTTGCAGAAGACGTAGTATAAGTTCTTAGGTGTCTGCACGTACTTCTGAAGTAGAGGGCACTGGTGAGGTAGGTGTCCTCTTGTTTTGCATATTTCACACCACGGCCCATGGGTCTGTGGTAAGGGGTTAGGAGCCCCGGTTGCTATATATTCTACAAAGACTGGACAATTATCTTTACTATGGCCTTGTGCTTTACACTTTACGCACCATATGTCTTGCACAACCTCTTTCCCTTTCTTAAGCTCATGCATCTGTATCGTGAGATTAGTCAACTGGTTTTGCAGATTTGTCATACCTGTGCTGGTCTCAGCTAGAGGTGAAGCCTCTAGTTTCATCACCATCTCCAACGCGTCGTCCTGCATCTGGAGTTTCTGTTGCATTAATGGTAGTCTGATGTGAGGGAGTAGCGCTGCAATAAACCATTCCTTATGCTGCTCCGGCGCAAACTCAAAGCTGACTTGGTCTACAAGGGCTTTAAATTTCTGATCGAAGTCCCACACTGACTGTGTAGGTAACTGTTTGATTTCTTTGATCTCTATAATGCACTGTGACTCAGACTTAGGTTTCTTAAACTCTTTAATCATGGCATTCCTGACCTGGACAAGTGTTCTGGGTACCGCTGAGGTATACATCATATACCATGTTAAGGCTCGTTCTCTCAGTGTGGTGACCAACTGCACAAGTTTACTATTATCATCATTGATTGCTTTAATGGTCCACACAGCTTCACATAGAAACCAATGTTGCTCTGGGTCCTCTGCCCCTGTACCCTTAAATATAGGTAGCTTCATATCATCCCCCATTCTATTTCTGCGTGGTGGATGTTGATTTGCTGTGTTACTACCACTCGGTGGTGTAGGTGGAGGTGATGTAGCGGTAGTATGTACTGTCTAGAAGCTACTAGATGGAGTTCCTACGGGATTGTTCTGAGTCCCAATCTGTTTCTGTGGGGTATAAGGGTGGTAAGGGATACCCCCTTCTGTTCTTTCTGTGGTACTGTGACTCTGTTGTCTAGTATTATCTAAACTGTCTTCAAATATGGGAGAGCTGAAATCTACTTTGTATTTCTTTCCACTACGTGTACGTCCAATGTCATCGAAATCACTTTCAAACTCTTGTGACATTACTATCTTTACTTATTCATCTGAAACTAGATCCATTGTTCCTTTTTCATGTAATAACATCTTAATGGACAAGTTTAAAGATCTTAGGTACTTACTACGATATCCTTTGAAGAAGTACCGCTCAGCCTCGCTGAAGTTTTTTCTCTGGTCGACTGCAAACTCTGTGACAAAGCCTTCTAGCACACTCACAAGCCAAAAGTCTACTGTCCACGTAATGGGATTATCAAGGTTCTTCACGGTCTGAATCAGCTCTGGTGTCCAGACAATGTTTCTTTTCTTCTTGAGTATGCTCATATCAGTCAACTTTGATAACCAGTCGTAAAGCTCATTTCCAAAGGTCGCAAAAAATATCACATGCAGGTCTGTAATGATATGTTTTTGTAACCAGTCCTCTGTACTCAATCTAGGACTCTTGTTCTCTCGTTCGGCAAACTCTTTCTGCTTAGACCAAACTCACTCATTGAGTTCATCTCTATTAGGACGCCACCAAAACATCAGTGCTCATTTTGTTCAAAAACGGCAACGAAACCATTTGTTGGTCGCTGGGCAGACCCGGGTTTACTATAATGAACCAACAACACCCCTAGCTCACTAGCCCTTTCGGCAACAAACCGCGAAGCGGCCTGAAGTCTCACCCGAAGTGATCCTAATGGGTTGGCCAAAGACTCAAGTGTCTTGACCAGGTTATGTATGGCATCCTGTGTGCGTCTCGCAGCTCTTCTTAGCCCACGAGATGTCTCTCTCTGCGATGCGTAGTATCCTCTTACTCGCGATGACTCTAACCCTTATCGCATCGCCGCATCGTGGGCAACACGTAACTCTCTCCTATGCGCAATCCTCAACCCACGGTACCACGCACCACAGCTCCTCTGATGGTGCGATATCGCCTCCCTGCGGTATCCTACCACTGCGACTCAACGTACTTAGCTTACTGGTGTTCAACTTACAGGACTCAATACACAAGACTGTGTTACACTGCGACTCTTAACTGTCTGGAGGGAAACTTAGACAAACTCTTATACAGAATACTTAAAGACTTCAACTTGCATTTATCCTTCCATAATATGCTGTGAACTGAATAACACACACATACATTTACTGTAAGCAAAGTTCATGTAATGAATGACAGATATAACAAGTAAATACAATCACATGAATCAAGCACATAACACTCTGATTTTACGTGGTTCACTTACAGGGTAGAAGCTACGTCCACTGAACTGTGTTTCTATATTATAACTTGAGAGAGGTACACAGTTCTGCTGCACCGCATATGCAGCTAGAGATCTTCTGGGTAACTCCGCACACAGCCTGGAGCCCTTCTCTCTTAGATATCTTCTCTATATTTCCTTCTTACAATATACTCTCACTCTCTCTCTCTCTCTCTCTCTCTGTTAATCCCTACGGATTGTTACAATACAAAATATAGTAAACTAACACACTACTGGACTCTCAGACTCTCTGATGTCTTAATAGCTCCAGAAGGACTGACTAGCTGGATGGCTTAAAATGCCCAAAATTCCAACCTTTTACAATACAAAATATAGTAAACTAACACACTACTGGACTCTCAGACTCTCTGATGTCTTAATAGCTCCAGAAGGACTGACTAGCTGGATGGCTTAAAATGCCCAAAATTCCAACCTTTTACAATACAAAATACATCCCTTTATAGGTGGCCTGAAGGTCTCGCCATTACAACACTGTGGGCCTGTCCCAACAGTAACCCAAAACCCTAACTAGTGACATTCGGCATATCTGTACTTTGAGTAGCCGCTTTCCGTCACACCACTGCTCTCTACAGTCTTCCATGCTTCCCGGCGCTGACCATGGGTACTATGCACCGCTTCCCTTCTTCTATCCTTTTTCTTCAATACCTCGGCCTCGTCGCTCCTTTTCCTTTATGAGGGTAGTTGAACCCTCCTGTCTTTGCCGTTGCCTTCAATGCAGTGGTTGAGCTCTCTCTTCTCAGTCGCTCAGGTACTGTCGTCTTCCTTGACTTCTTTTTCCCAACAGTCACGGTTTCCGGCTCTGCTCTGCAGCTAGAAACATGCTACGGCATCATAGCTTTACCTTATCTCTTCGTCTTCGCCCGAAATATCTATCCGCCAAAATGGCATCTTTTCCTGTAGCTGCAGGACTCTGCTCCAACAACTATGGGATGTAGTCTTACATGATTAGATGTGAGCGCATGGCCATTCTGATGTGATTGAGGGATGTGTTCCCACTTGATCAGATATAAGGGCTAAAGCCATTCTCTGGGAGAATGGAGGCACCTTGTCAGTTACCAGGAATCCTCAGTCTGGGACTGAGAGCCCTTTCGATGTGGTGTTTTTGAACATGGTCGAATGTAAGTGCAAAGCCCTTTCGATGCTGTGTTTTTGAACATGGTCGAATATAAGTGTTGATCCTTTCCGATGCGTTGTTTTTGAACATGGTCAGATGTAAGTGCAGATCCCTTCCGATGCGTTGTGTTCACACATGGTGGGATATAAGTGCTGAGTCATTCTGGCCCAATGTGTTTACACATGGTCAGATGTGAGTGTTGGGCCTTTCTGACAAGATGAGGTCAGATGTGAGTGTTGGGCATGCCTTTCTGATAAGATGAGGTCAGATGTAAGAGCTGGGCGGGCCATTCTGACTAAGTGTCAGATATAAGTGCTGAAGAAGACCTACATGGAGGCTAGGCCTACAACCAGCATGAAAAAGGGATGGCTCTGTAGAACTTCCTTGGCGAGAAGAATCGAGAGATAGAACCATTCTGAGATAGCACCGATGATGATGATCCACACTTGATGATGATCCAGATCAAGTGATGATCCAGATGTGATGATGATCCAGACTTGATGTTGATCCAGATCAAGTGATGATCTAGATTTGATTATGATACAGTGATGATGATCCAGCAGTGATGATCCAGTATACGTGATGATCTAGATCCCGTGATGAAGAAGACTTGAAGAAGAAGATGACTTAGAAGATGACTTGAAGATGAAGAATACTTGAAGATGAAGATAAGGAGATGATCCAGTTGATACAGAGAAGAAGACTAGTGCTAAAAATTGTGTCGAAAGAATACCTTCCTAGTTAAGAAGGAGTGTTGATGTATTTGTAACTTCGAAATGTATTCACCTATATATCTTATGTCTCGTACCCCGATGTTTATTCCGAGATGTGTCTCTAATGTAATTGAGTCATGTCATGCCTTGATGTTCCGATCGAGAGGATCTATAATGTAAACAAGTCATGTCAATTCATTGTGGGTAACCCTCCTATTGTTCAAGGGTTAAAGTCCCCGCAGTTCTGGGGCACTAGGGTTGTTAGACTCACCTAGTGAAGTCGTCCCTAGTAGGGTTTAGTCAAGTCGAGAATTAGTATAAATAGAGAGATAGCCTCTCTATTTTTCACACAATCACTCACACTCATTCGTAGCGCATATCTAAGGAACAAGAAGACACTGGGGATAGGAATAAATATGTTACTGCTGTCAGGAGATCGCCTTACTATTTTTGGGGCTTTGCTATTTGGTGTTGATTCTATCTCTGAGGAAGTTGTGGGATTTTCTCCATTTATGGTTTCCCCGAGGAAAAACATTGTGTTCATTGTTTCTTGTGTTTGATTGATGTGCTTGTTATTCTCTCAATTAAAGATCCTAATAATGCTAGCTTAATGTTAAAAATATAACATTTCATTTGATTATACAGAGCTGCTACTTCCATTGCAGCACCATTTTTCCAATTTTATGCATATTTGTATGAATTCTTTGTGAGATTGTGTTTTCAGTTCCTAGACCACTGTGACAAATCAATATATATATATATATATATATATAGATAGATATATAGATATATAGATAGATAGATAATATAATATCTTGAGGGAGGGTCTTAAGGGTTAAGGACTCTGCGGTTTGAAAACAGCTCAAGGAAATTAATGCAAGGAGAAGCGAAGGACAGAGAAATTAAAGTTTTATGATCTTAAAGTTCTAAGTTTTAAAGTTTTTTTAGGTTTTAAATTTCTCTTCTCATGATGGTGATCGACGAGATCGATTATGACTCAACTATTCTAGAAGGACAAAGACACATTTTTTCACAAGTGGTAAATATTAATGACGTCGTACAGATTGTTCACATGCCGAAGAAACTTAGGCACGATCTTTTCAACAGGAAAGAGGATGCAGGGATAAATTCATCAAAAAATGATGAGAACAGGAAAAGAGCTGGAGCCAAAGCTAAGAAACATGCAACAACATTGATAGTAGGGAAATACATCTCATTAACATAAGTACCTACTTACCTATTGCTAGCTTTGGTAGGAAGATTCTGTGGAAAAACAGTGGGCGAAGCCACTCTCCGAAGATGGATGGAAGAAAAATGGAGTCCTCATCTGCAGCAACTACCAATGTTTCACATTCTGTCAAGAGGATGGATTTTGTTCCGGGTCAAGACAGAGGCGGAGAAGCGACTGTTACTTGAAAACAACTGGTAGTGGGTGCCTTCAGGTTTAATCCTGAAGAATTGGAGTGTGGACTTTGATGCTAACAGGGAGCCACAAAACATGTAGAAAATATGGGCGATTCTACCAGGTTTACCCATGATGTTTTGGAAAAAACAGATAATGGAAGCAATAGGAGATCAAATTGGGAAATTTGCAGCCTTGGAAGAAGGATGGGAACATAATATGGATGGGAGGTGCGCCAAAATTATCATTGAAGTAGACCTACGCAATGGGTTGTATGAAGAAATCCATATGGATCTTCACGGGAGCGTATGGCGTTAGAGGTTGGACTACTGGAAAATTCCTTTCCGGTGCTTCTCATGCAGGAAGGTCGGTCACTTAACGAAGGATTGCTCCAATCCAGAGTGAAGGATACAACATCTCAGAAACCAGAGGAGGGAAAATATTGTACATAACAAAGAAAGTAGCGAGAGCCTATCAAAGGGTAAGGAGAAGAAACCAAACCCGACATAATAAAGCTTCTTTGCGCTCCCAGGTAAGATGGAACTCAATCCTGAAAACCTTACATCTATCCATACTGATAATTTAGTAAGCCATGAACATCCTTCTTCACGAACATTTGTCCTGTGGGCTGATAGAGAGGTGATGACTCCTGTGACCACGTCGTGCCCGGAGCAGAAAAGAACAATTGTCCTTCATGAGGGAAACAAGGAGGTGACACCGGTTAAAGAATGTAAAGACATTTGTAGTAATGAGGATAGAGAGGAAAAAAAGGTGGCATCCCCTAAAGAGCCCCCTTCGTGGGTTAAACATAAGATTTACAATACATGGTCAAAGGTGGCAGCTGATAAAGACCAAGTGTCAACCGGAGGGTTATCATCAGACAAGGTACCCAAGGTCACTTTGGGTAGGAGATCTCATATTGCAATTGCCAAATCACAAGCTGAGGTGGAGGTGAAGAATGGAAAACAAGCAACAATTGGTAGGGCCCTTAGAGAAAGGCAGGCCTAGGACAAGGTCTCCTGATGTTGGTCTTATCTTTCAATGCAAGGGGGTTGGGGAGCTCCCCTAAACTGAAATCTCTCAGAAGAATGATCAACATTCTAAAACTAGCAATCATTTTCATCCAAGAAACAATGATGGAGGGAGAAAAAGCAAAGGAAGTTTTGGAGACATGGTTGAAAGGTTGGAGTTGACCACATCAGCTCGAAAGGCATTTTGGGGGTCTGATAACTGCTTAGAATCAGGAATATGAGGAAATGCTTGTGGAAAAGAAAAACACAGTGCTAAAAACAGTACTGAAGGAGAAAGCTACAGGAACATCCTTTGCACTGTACAATGTATACGGACCCTATCAAGACCGGAAAGGGTTTTGGGAATCCTTCTTCTCCTTGGGAATGATGGAGCCAAGGAATATGATACTCGAAGGAGACCTGAACCTAACCCTATCTAAAAAGGAGAATTGGGGATCCTTAGCACGTCATGACGGTATGAGTACATTCTTTGCTAGGCTCTTTGAATCCAAGGAGCTGGTGGACATTCAACTGCTAAAGCTAACCCCAACGTGGAGGAACAATAGAAGTAGGGACCAGGCAATCTCTAAGAGGTTAGATAGATTTTTTATTTCAGAAAATTTGCTCTCTAAGTCTTTAATAATAAAATCTTGGGTCTAAGTAGGAGGTCTATCGGACCATCTTCCAGTTCTCCTACAAATTCAAAACCCAAAAAAAAGCCAGCAGCTCCGTTTAAATTTAACCTTGCTTGGTTGATGAAGGAAGACTGCTATAAGTTGATAGGCAATTCATGGAGCCCTTTGGAGGAAAACCCTAATGTCACATACATGAAACAACTTTCAGAAAACTTATAAAAAGTTAAGAAGGTGACAAAACCCTGGGCTAGGGTTTACTTGGAGAATCAACAAAAACAACTCAAGGAAGTGGAAACTTCCTTAAAAGAGATTTACGAGCAGAATAAAACTGGCATTTTCACAGAAATAGAGTTAAAGAAGGTGAAGGAAAAAGAACTAAAAAGAGAAGAACTGTTAGCCAGGAAGGAAGAACTACAAAGGTTAAAAAGCAGAGAAATTTGGATAAAACAAGGTGACAATAATACAAAGTTCTTCCACAATTTTGCCAACCAAAGAAGGAATCAGAACACAATTGCAACAATAAAGGACATGAATAGAGAAATGGTAAGCTCCTTTAATGAAAAAACGGAGGTCGGGAAGAGATTTTTCAAAAACTTATTCAAGGAACAGGAAGGATGCAATATTCAAGAAATCCCGAAGGTCATCAATCTATTTCCAAGATTGATTAATGAAGAAATGAACAACTCCCTTAAGGAAGAGGTTACAGGAGAAGAGCTGGAGAAAATTGTGTTTTCTCTCCAGAAAGGAAAAATCCCAAGTCCGGATGGGATCACCATAGAATTTTTTCAAGGTTTCTATGAGCTAGTTAATAAGGACCTTCTGAAGGTGATGCAAGAATCCCAAAGGGCTGGGAAGGTACTAGGAGCCCTGAACTCCATTTTTTTGGCTCTCATCCCAAAGAAGAAAAATCCTTCCTCCTTTGAAGAATTCAAGCCAATATCTTGTTGCAATGTGGTTTACAAAATAATTGCAAAGGTTATAGCCTAAAGGCTTAAGCCAATTTTGAGTGAGGTCATAACAAAAGAGCAGTTTGGATTCTTGTTCAATCGACAAATTCATGATGTGGTATCCCTTGCTCAGGAAGCAATGCATACCATTAAGCGGTCAAAAATCTCATCCTTTGCCTTAAAACTAGATCTCTCCAAAGCATATGATAGGGTGAATTGGACCTTTCTAAGGTTGGTAATGATTCAGATAGGATTGGATTTGGAGACATTCAACTGGATTATGGGATGCATTCAGTCAGCCTCCTTTGCAGTACTGATCAATGGATCACCTTCAAAAAAATTTAGGGCATCAAGAGGCATCAGACAAGGGTGCCCTCTTTCTCCCTTTCTTTTCCATTTGATAGCTGATGCCCTAAGAAGAATTATTGAACAAGTAAAAAAAGAAGGCTCTTTTAAAGGTATTATGGTAACTAACTCAGAAGAGTTATCTCATATCCTATTTGTGTAAGATTTGGTAATGATGGGCGAGGGTACATGGGAAAACCTTAAGGAAGTAGAGAAGATGTTGTCCCTATACAAGAAAGCTACAGGAATGCACATCAATGTGGAAAAGTCAATTCTCTCTGAAAATGGTCTACCAAAGGAGGTAAGAATCAGGATTAGGGCTGAACTTCCTTACATTGTAAAGCCTATGGAAGAAGGATTCAAATATCTAGGGTTTGTTCTCAAACCTAATGCTTACTCCTTTAAATACTGGATGTGGTTGTATAAAAAATTGAAGGGAGAATTGGATGATGGACGTATAAGTTCTTATCTAGGGGAGGTAGGTTGGTTCTTCTGAAGGTAGTCCTCCAAAGCATCCCGGTCTATTGGGCCACAATTGCATATATTCCAAAAGGCATCCTATAGAAATTAAGAAAAAATTTATTTTCCTTCTTATGGTCTGCTAACAGACATTCGGAAGGCGTCCCCTTAGCTAGATGGAAAATGCTAGCTTGCCCAAAATATTTAGGCGGGTGGGGCATTAAGAACCCTTTTTTATTTTGTTAGTCTCTGGCTGCCAAAACTCTGTGGCTTCTTATCAAAAACCATAAGACACTTTAGCGGAGAGTCCTAACATCCAAATATTTCCCAAATGGGTCCATTCTCAAATGGACAAGAAAATGAGACAAATCCTTCAAAAACGGGTCCGTAGGATGGAAGGCACTGGTATTAGCCTTCCCTCATGTAGGGAGCTGGTTGGCATGGTTGGTAGGCAATGGGAGAGAAGGGTAGGAGAAGACCCCTGGTCAGGATCAGGGGAGACATTTAAACGCTCAGAAGGCTTAATATTAAAACTAATAAGCTCAGGGATCTCCACCATAAACAAATCTTTCCTAATGTCTTTACAAAGGGAAACTATTTGGAAGAACTTAGAGGTTTTAGGTCTAGAGGAAGTACTTAAAGAGGAATGGGAGAAATATGTTCCACTGCTCAAGTAAAGTTTTATTAATATAAAAGAGGAGAAATAAGATAAATTGGTGTGTGTTGGCCACTTTTCCTAACTCGCGCGACCCAGGTTCTGCGCAGCCCATTGACCCAACAAATACCCAAGATACCGGCCCGACAGGCCCCGTTAGCAACACCTGCAAAGCAGGCATAGTCTTACCCGAGATATCTCTTCGATGGGTAACCGTAGGAACCATGTTTTCGCGATTGTCGAGGGATTATAGTCCCTTGGCTCGCAGCCAAGGAGCTTAATGAAGGCAACAAGATGGCTAGACAGAGGAGTCAGTCTTGCGCGATCGAGCACAAATACATGTCATCATGCGCGACTAGCCCTTTCTTTCCACCTCGCAACTGGCGCAACCTGTGCGGCACATCTGACTCATACCAACAGACCTATGACTCAAGTTGTGACTCAAGACAGAAGCATATAGGCCGATATATACATGTTCATTTCAATGACGCCTTTCCAATCATTCGTTTACTGATTACAGGATAACATCAAGGATTTAACCAACATTTAGCATTATACAGAAAGAAAATAACAACCATTCACATAAAAATTTACCACATCAATCATTCATTCAAACATGAGAGATAACGTGGAAACCCATTTGGGAAAAACCACCAAGGTGCTCTTCATCTGGCATGAGAAAAGGATACAGCACCTTGCAGTCTACGGGATGTAGAATGATATTAAGATATGTATTTAAGACTCAGACTTATGGTTCTCATGCTCTCTGGTTTTCTCTTCTACCCTACATCTACTCCTAGTGGTCTGCACACACACCAGCTAGACCCACGGCTCAAAAGCCTCCTATCACCGCTAGGCTCTTCCTGAGACTTCTCTTCTTCTAATATCTACAACATTACAACAAAAATGGCATCCTTCACCATGGATTACCACTGACTGACCAACAATTGCTGGAAACTGACCTAAACACAATCACCATCAATAATAAGCAACCAAAAGCCACTAAAATCCAACCCTCTAACTATTGTATCCCTCCTATTTATACTATTTTACATGACCACGCAGGGTCGACTGCATACCGGCAGTCTGTTAATCGTCACCATCATCCGCCCCTCAGGATACAGCTGTGGTGATCATGAATTGAAACGAGGCACTATTGGCCTGACTTACAAATATCCCCTCATACGTGCATAGCTGCAGGCTTACGCCGCCATAAACAACCATGATCTGGATTATGCACCTGCCGTTTTTTGGCCGTTATCACTTGCGCACTCCTGCGCTTGTCTTTCCTTCACCGCGCACCTCTCTATTGTGCCTGCGTGGATCCTTTGCTTCCTTCGCGATCTTCCTTTGTTTTTGTTGCACGCCTAGCGCACCTTCTTTTCTCGTGCGCGAACTTCTTCCTTGTGCTCCTTTCCCAGGCGAACAGACCCCCAACACTCACATGTGGCTCGTCCCAAGCCACAAAGCAAGGGACATATGAGGAGGCGCGATCTGCGCGACACCTTTTGCAATTTTTTTCCCACCTTCTCTTACTTTATTCCTTGTGCACTTTCTTCCTTTGATTGATTTTTTTTTTGGCAGTTTCCTACACCGCGGCTTCATTCCATACTTAGATGTTTTGCGAGCTTACAACACCGATATAGTTTCTTTCTTGGCACCATCAGAAGGCTCGTAATGGAGGGTTCAAGTTCCGAGTTCGCTTGGGAAGACAAAGTAAGCTATGCACTTCTTATTGGGACCAACATCCCAATGAACAGTAATGTTGTCTTTTCTCTGGGAATCTTTCATCATCTTATCATAGTCCACCTCCAATTTCACCAAGGGTGGCTATTGTCCCATTCCGACACAGCAATCCAAGTGGCCTTGGTTCTTCCACCCCTCTCAGGATCTTAGGGTTTTTCTTGTGCTTACTACAGCTTGTTCTCTTGTTGTTCTTCCTCGATTTCATCTTTTTTGCATCTTGCTCTTCACCAACCTTTTTGCCATAGATATGGACTTTGAAGACTTGTCCATATTGAAAATCAAAAAATCCCCGCAAGCCAGGGTGGTGGAGGTGAATGATTCACCAAAATTTGACAATTTTCACCTGAGCAGCATAGAGTACAAGCCGTAACTGGCCATGTGGCCCTTCCTCGGTCCCTCGACCCATGGAGGTCCCACCTAGATTGTTGGAAAAGGAGCCCACTCACCCATCCTCCAGACTTTGTCAAATGTGGCAAGAACTCTGGTTCTTACCCCGCAGAGTTTGTCAAATTAGGCAAGAACTCTGGTTCCTACCGAAGTCCTCTCTGGTGCCGCAAATAGGGCTGCTAATCTACTGATCTACAAATAGCCAAGGATGACTTCGCTAGAGACTTCTAGCTGGGTCGAAGTAACTTGCAAACTAATGCCGTCTTTCTTATTCCCATTTTTGGAGATACCCGACACACTAAAGGTTGCAGCAACTTCTTTAGCCCGTAAGGCTGCGCGCCATGACACTCCCAACCCATTTGTAACTGTAATTGGTGCTCAAGCAGCATGACTAAGTGATGTATGCTTGTTGTAGGGGCGCCCTAATATTATAGGAGGAAAATCGGGTCACCTACTGTGTAGGATTATCCAAGTGCATCATTAGGACAAGACCTTCATCTGGTGTACCGGATTTTCTTCTCAGATTTGCTATGATTAACGGTATCGTCATTCTTACGTACTGACAGTCATCATCAATATTGGCGTAATGGCTAGTTACCGTCACAGAGTTTCCCACACTTGATCCATCTAGTCTTGTTGCAGGCGCCAAATCTTTGTGGAATCTTGATGCATTTAATGGTCTGTCAGTGCTTGCCATCTGTCTGGGACCTCCCGCCATTCGTCTCATAACTGGTTTGGTGGTGGGTTTAAAGTGCACCATCCTTTCCACGCAACTTCTTCTTTCGACACAGATTCATGTTTCTGCGCACGCTGCACTAGGGATGCCGCCCTTGCTAGTTTCCAATTTTTTTTTTGTTTGCTTTTGTGCCTCGGGTTTATTTCCTTACATAGCATCAAGCTGCCAGTGCCAGCTCAGGCTGCGCAGCAAGATGAACCTTGTCTTGAAATGTCTTCACCATTAGTTCAACCTTAGCAACTTCCTCCACATCTTCCTCTACTTGCGCAACCAACTACTCCACATGGTCAGAATGGACATGTTCCAATGATTCTGCTTCTATCGATTGTACTATGCCTTGAAGTTTCTACTGTACCGGTTGAATTTGGTCTGTGAGCTGCTCAGCTTCTGACTAGAATGCCTCAACCTTAGCTTCCCTAGCATTTTCTTGTTCGCGAAGGGTTTGCACTTCTTGTTGTAGTCTCTTGATCTATGCATTTTTTATGACCTTCTGTTGGAGGGGCAGCTTCCTCATTTCCGTCTTTGTAGCACTGATTTTCTCATTTGCCTCTTGCACACTCTGCCTTATTTTCTCAGTTGTATCATCTTCGAGCAATGCTCCCCAAATGGTCGCAACAACATCTGCCACCTTTGCACAGAGCACTTCACCTTCTCTTATTTTCTCAGCAGCTTCAGACGCTGCTCTTTTTCTTTTCGCAAGCACCTCTGGGGGTGTGCTTGGCCTCTGCCTGGTTTGCAGATCTTCCACTTGCTGTTGAAGATCCCGTGTGATCTTTGCGAGCCTGGCGACTTTAGCCAGGGAGTCTTCATCTTCTTGCCTTGCTCCTGGTGGGAATGATGCAATGGCATTCTTGATAGAGTCCACCAATGCAATGTGGTTTTGCTCATGTGCCAGTATTTCCTGCTCTTTCTCGGCAAGAAGGGTGATGCGTTCCTACTCTTTTTCCTTCAACTGGGCCTTACACAGCTTGTCCTTCCTTTGTTGTTTTGCTTCCTAGTAAGCAACAACATTTTTCCTTAGCCGAATTTTGAACGCGGCTCCCTTCTGAATGTTATAAACTTCCTCTAAGGAGAGCTTGGAGAAATATATCTACGCACTATTATCATCAGGACCTACACTTGTCTCTGTGTCTGCCTCCAATGCATGCCTCTAAATCACCACTTTGATTGGTGGCACTAACGCTGGTGTAACTAGCGGAACGCTAGGATCAACACCATATGTCTCAGCCTCCATAGTGGCTTTGACATTCTGAATAGCCTCTATCAGCTTATTGAGGTGGTCATGGACTTGGGTAGCAATGTTTAATTGCTGCATCCTTAGACTGACGAGGTTATCCTGCGCAACTTTAGCAACAGCGTCGGCAAGTTCATGCAGATCATCTTCAGTTAACGTGTTTTTGTTCACCGTTCTATCGGCTTTCTGCTTCTTCTGAGACGATTGGCCCTCTTCTTGCTGTACACGCGTCTGTGCCTGTGCCTGATCTTGACTTGGCTGGTGTTCTAATGGATGATGGTTCGAATCATCCATATCATCATCGTCCTCGATGTGTCCTAGCAACGAAACCATTTGTTGGCCACTTTTCCTAACTCGCACGACCCAGGTTCTGCGCAGCCTGTTAACCCAACAAATACCCGAGATACTGGCCTGACAGAGCAAGCCTCATCGACAACACCTGCGAAGCAGACGCAGACTCACCCAAGATATCTCTTCGATGGGTAACCGCCGGAACCATGTTTCCGCGATTGTCGAGGGATTATAGTCCCTTGGCTCATAGTCAAGGAGCTCAATGAAGGCAACAGGATGGCTAGACAGAGGAGTCTGTCTTATGCGACCGAGCACAAATACATGTCATCACACGCGAGTAGCCCTTTCTTTCCACCTCGCAACTGGCGCAACCTGTGTGACACAACTGACTCATACCAACGGACCTACGACTCAAGTCGTGACTCAAGACAGAAGCATACATGTCGATATATACAAGTTCATTTCAATGACGCCTTTCCAATCATTCGTCTACTAATTACAGGATAACATCAAGAATTTAACCAACATTTAGCATTATACAGAAAGCAAATAACAACCATTCACATAAACATTCACCACATCAATCATTCATTCAAACAGGAGAGATAACGTGGAAACCCATCTAGGAAAAACCACCAAGGTGCTCTTCATCTGGCATGAGAAAATGATACAACACCTTGCAGTCTGTGGGATGTAGACTAATCTTAAGATATGTCTTTAATACTCAGACTTATAGTTCCCATGCTCTCTGGTTTGCTCTTCTACCCTACATCTACTCCTAACGGTCCGTGCACATAGCAGCCAGATCCACGGCTCAACAGCCTCCTATCACTGCTAGGCTCTTCCTGAGCCTTCTCTTCTTCTAATCTCTACAACATTATAGCAAAAATGGCATCCTTCACCATGGATTACCACTCACTGACCAACAATCGCTGGAAACTGACCTAAACACAATCACCATCAATAATAAGCAACTAAAAGCCACTAAAATCCAACCCTCTAACTATTGCATCCCTCCTATTTATACTATTTTACATGACCACATAGGGCCGACTACATACCGACAGTCTGTTAACCGTCACCATCAGTCGCCCCTCAGGCTACAGTTGTGGTGATCATGACTTGACACGAGGCACTATCGGCTTGACTTACAAATATCCCCTCATACGTGCGTAGCTGCAGGCTTACGCCGCCATAAACGACCATGATCTAGATTTTGCACCTGTCGCTTTCCGACCGTTATCACTTGTGCGCTCCTGCACTTGTCTTTCCTTCGTCGTGCACCTCTCTATTCTGCCTGCACGGGTCCTTTGCTTCCTTCGCGATCTTCCTTGTTTCTGTCACGTGTGTGGCGCACCTTCTTTTTTTGTGCACAAGCTTCTTCCTTGTGCTCCTTTCTCAGGCCAATAGTGTGGACCAAAAACCCTATGAATGGGGACTTCTCGGCCAAACTAGGCTACAAGACTTGGGTTTGGGAGCAACATCAGGTAGAGAAGATGGAATGGTGGAAGAATTTATGGAAGGCAGAAGGACCTTTAAAGGTCAAATTAACCCTGTGGTTGACTCTCAATAACAAGCTCTTAATTTGGGACAATCTGCAAAAAAGAGGATGGAAGGGCCCAAATCGATGTGCTCTTTGTATTTTAAATGAGGAAATAGTTGTTCATTTGTTTCATTTATGTTCTTATGCAGAATCTGTTTGGAAGGCAGCATGCTCAAAGTTGAAGTATCAAGGGACTCCGGGTACCTCTCTTGAACACAAAGCATGTACATGGTGGAAAGATAGATCGGTATGTCTATATAGTGCTCTCCCCTCCCTTTTCTCTTATGGAATTTGGTGGGCAAGAAACACTGTCATATTCAATAATAGGTTGATTCCTTTTGAAGTAACATCATCTCTTGTGATTCAATGGGCCAAAGAGCACAGATCCCAAGAGAAAGAGCAAAAAATTAGAGTTTTGATCCCTCTAGAAATAAACAAAGCTATACCATGGGCCTTTTTTGATGGTGCAAATCAAGGGGATCCTCCTTTGGGAGGTTCAGGAGGAGTGCTTTACCTTTCAGCCAATCAAAAGATCCAAGCAAAGTATGGTCTTTGGCACTACACAATTGATAAGGTTGAACTAGCAGCTTTGCACTTTATCCTGAAGGTGGCCATCAATAACAACATTTCTCAATTACAAGTTTTTGGGGATTCCAAGATGGTGGTTGACTGGGTGAACACAAAAATCCAAATCAATGCTCCACCTCTACAACAACTACTGAACGCTATCAGTAGGTTGTTATAATTCTTCACATGCTTTAGAATTTCTCACATCTATAGAGAGCTGAATATGGAAGCAGATGGACTGTCCATGCAAGCCCTGTTACTAGATCCTGGTAATCTGGAAATAGAGGAAATCTCAGAGAACTAAAATCTTTTACTGAAAAATTATTTTTTGACATTGTTTTTGACATTGAAGAGGTACAAAGTACATGTTCATAGCAATGAACTCATGAGTCTCAACTTTTTGCAAAGATCTGGAAGGCAAAGCCTGGATATTGAAATTGTTTAGAGGTTTTTGGGACAAGAGGATTTTGGTCCTTATGTAATGAAAAGTTCCTCTAGAACAGTTTATGGTCACTTTTTATTTAAAGTGGCAGATATTTTCCTATTGGAAGATATATATGTGTGTGTGTGTGGAAAATGACTTGCCAAGCAGACAGATTTTGTTTTCCAAAAAAATTGAACAATAGCTCAACAATAACAATAGTTCAAGCTCTTGCAAATGATAAATTGAACATTTAAGAACTTTTGCAATTGCTATTGATAGAAATCAAATGGCCTATCAATTTTTTGGATTAAACGATGGCATTTAGAAAATAGCAATGGCATTTACAAATGTATCTAAAAGAAAAGGGTTTTGAGAATGGCATCTACAAACATGTTTACTATATATTTGCAACATAAAATGTGTAGTGACACAATATATTTTGCATTAATGACATCTTTCCATCGTGTCTATTGAATTGATATTGTATTTGCATCTTTATTTTTCTTCATTAACACTATGATAAGGTGTTTTAAACCAATGAATTTGCTCAAAGCAATAAAAAAACACTCTCAATTCCTGAAATAGATTAGGCACTTCATGATGTTTCAAAATCCTATTTTATCCCTCTTTAATTTGTCTATAAACATTTTCATATTTATTCATTTAATTTGTTTATAAACTTTTTCATATTTTTTTTTCAGGTTTTACCTTTTACTTTACAACCACCACAAGAGAGTAATCAAGTTTTAAAGTATAAATTTACAAGGTTTAAAGAACCCTCGTAACATAATTCACCTTAAAGTATTTATAAGAACAACACATCCCTAAAATCAAGGTCTAAAGAATACATTCCTAATTTCAATGAAGTCGAACTTCATTATGAAAACCCATCTCAATGAAGTGAAACTTCATTAAGAAAACCCACACGACAACCCACCTGAAAAGCATTTAGATAAATTTAACTTTCTTTTTTAAAATAGATTTTCAAACTTAAAAGACCCATTAACACAAGCTTATAACTCAAGCTAGAAAAAACCTTTAAAAACTACATGTCAAAGTAAAAGCTAATTAAAACAAAAACATGTTAAAGTACACGCCAGTTTAAACGAAAACATGTCAAATAGTCCATTGAATTTATTCTTAGACAACATTGATTAAATACAAATAGAAAACAAATATTTTAAACTATAAACTTAGAAAACAAATATTTTAAACTATAAAGTTATAGAGTAATAAGAATTATTCCAAAACATGGGATAGTTATTAAAAACTTGTAAGCCTGTAGTATCTAGTTTACTAAATACATGAAATTTTAACCTAACTAATATATTAAGTTTTTAATCATTGAATAAGAAATTCTAAAACAATTTTTTTTTAATCATGGAATAACAACTTTTTAACTTCTCATATATTTTATAGTTGCCAAACTAAATATACCACTGAGATATACCAATGACTTATGACTTAATAAAGCCAAAAAAATTCAAAAACTCAGTAGAATGAGATTTTATCCTAAAAATGACCTATCCTTTAAACCTTATCACAATAAACTAATAAACAACCCTGAAGGTCTTTCCAAGAAGGCCCTGAATATGGACTTGGGTATTGGTCATTTCTCGGAAACCATGGATGGTTTGATCATTGGAGAGGGAATTTTCTCTCTATTTTGATGGCTGTCATCATTTTACAGTTTTTGGTTTTTGATTGGATTGGATGTACTTACTGTCTGTATTTTGGAGACTTTCAGCTAGTTTTTATCTTCCATGGCATATATGTTTGATAGGACACCAGTACTTGGAAATTGCTGACCCGAGTCTTCGGGAATGATGAAAAAGTCTGCATTAGATCAGACTTCATTTGAACTCTCTCCAGTACTGGCTGTCATGTTGTTATTATGTCTTTATACATGACTGTATGGGTGCTGATGGACTGTTTTGTCCTTGTATTTTATGATGTATGTTTAAGATGTCTTTTGATTCTATTTTGAATATCAAAGGCTGGCTTTTTTCTTCTGAAAAAAAAACTAATAAACAACCCTAAAAAAAATTTGAGAATACATCCCATGATGAAAAAGGCCACCCATAAACAAGGCTACTCCCGAGTTCCCAATCCCCAAACTTGGGCACGTTTGGATATTTGCCCGGGGTCATTTGATCAAATCTCCGGGTCCCACTCGGAGATTAGTTAGAGATCCAATAAAACAGTAATCGCATAGAAGTGCATGATACACAAGTAAATTAACAAATTCCGTTGAATCACACTAATCCCAATCCCAAACATATTGAAAGCATCGCGTTTCATAGCCACAATTACGAACTAGCACCATGATTTATGCAAATAAACGTGGAATTTCAAACATTACATTAATGGAAGGTGCAGAGCCGATGAAGAAGTGGATATATATCCGATCTCCAAATTTGCGGGCAGTTTTCAATTTGGTTCTTCCATTAAATTTTGAGGTTTTCCAGTTTCTGTTAGTTTTCCTATATGATGGCTAGTTTCCAATTCAATGGACAAATTTCCAATGTAATGGCATTAATAACGAGAGCCTCCAGCCCTGTACAAGTTGTTTTGGGATTTTTTGACCTTTGTTTTTGGCTGGTTTTTATCAGTTTTTTGTTATGAATTTTTAAGGAATTTTCAAAACACTTCAAAAATACTGTTAGATCTTACAGAGTGTGGGTGTTGGGGTTTTTCTGTCCCTAATTTTATTTCTGAACTTAAAATTGTCCAACAAACAACAGAAATTACAAATTTTATGGATTAAATTCACAGATTCTACATAAAAATCAACATGAAAGTCAAAAAGTCCCTAGTTAAACAGCTGGGTAAACTCAAGAAAATTCCTGTTAACTTGATTTTAATCAATAATCAAACATGGCTAATCAAAAACCTCAATCAATAGTCAAACATGGCTGATAAAAAAAAACCTCATCACAAGGTAGAAAATCTCTTGCTAAATTGATGTGTAATAGTCAAACATGGCTGATAAAAAACCTCATCACAAGGTAGAAAATCTCTTGCGTGTAATTACGTGTACTTATGGTTGCTCTTATTTCAAGACAGGATATACATTGAGCTTTACATATCTCAAATATATATGAAAAAAATAACAAAAGTTTTTTAAGCTGCCCTACGGTAGATTCAGGGCAGCTTACATATCTCCAATATATACAGTGTGTGATTCTTGAATCATTCAATACTCTGACACTTTGATGCGAAGTCCTTTGGGAGCCACAACCCTCGGAAAACTCAAAATTTTATCTCCCCCAACTTCCTCCCATCTGCGAGTAATACAGTAGTATATCAAGAAAAGATGAGAGTTTTACCAGATTTATCAAATGGGCAATAGGATTTAATAATAGTAAATGAAAAGATGAGAGTTTTACCAGATTTATCAAATGGGCAATAGGATTTAATAATAGTAAATGAAAAGATGAGAGTTTTACCAGATTTATCAAATGGGCAATAGAATTTATAAATGCCGTGGACAATATGATATAGTTTAATAATAATAAATAGTGTGGAATGGATTACCTGTAGCGTGTAACAAAATGGTGGAGAAACATGGATATCTGAACTAAACCCAATTCCTTGCCTGGACAGAGCCTGCTTCCTCCTCCGAAAGACATGAAATACAAGAGGGCGTCGTTGTTCTTTTCCTGAACACAACCATACACATCACATCACATCAGCCCTGTGCTTCAACTCTTCTATGCTCTTGGATTTTAATGGAACAATTGCATACGCACCTGCCATCGCCATGGATTAAATGTGGAGAAGTCTGGATACAGAAAATTATCATGATTGGTTTCTGTCATGTACACATAAATTCTCCAGCCTTTGGGAATTATGAAACCTTTCATTTCTATATCTTCAGTCGTTTTCCTCAAAACTCCATTTACAATAGTTGCCAGTCTCAGCGTTTCATATATCACCTGCAATCATGTGGGACGGACTCTTGAGAAGCCAAAATATAGATGTTCAATACTCAAAATTTAAGTAATTATAACCCTTGAAACAAATCTGGTTCATGATGGGTTTAATACATTTTGAGTAAACTTCATAGACTTGTAGTCATCCCAGTTGACAGTTTCGCCTGGGTTTTTTCTCCTCTTAATTGCTAGGTGTTCTTCCTGCCAGCAGACCATCCAGGTTACATGTATATTTTGAACAAAAGTCTTAGATCTGAACAGTATCAATAGATTTATGTATAATATAGTATACTCACTCTAAGCTGCCTTAGAGCCTCGGGACAGTCATGGAGATACTTGACAGCCATCATGGTTGTGGTGGAAACTGTTTCGTAGCCAGCATTAATAATAGATATTAGTAAATCGAGGATCTGTTCTTCTGTGAGCTTGAATTCAACAGATGAGCCATGTTCTTCTTCTTTGTCATTAAGCAGCATTGCAATCATATCATTATGAATGTCCATGGACGCCCTTCTTTCCCTGAGCACCTCTCTCAGCATTCTCAGAATATTTTCCCTTGCCTGCACACAAGGAAAAGGAACATTAGCATCTCAAAGTCAGATGCATGCCAAACAGTATGGGGTATTCATTATCTTTGAAGTTTCAAATATTGAATCAACAAAATCCACCTAAAACATCAACCACTCATTCAAATTTTAGATTTAGGATTTACAGCACTGGCCAAACAAACTTTGACATAGATATCAAAATGAATTGTCAACTGACTATTCTTCTGCACATCGCTGATTTCCTGAGTAATTTACATACCTGGAACCCACGTCTGTAGCTGGTGCCAGGAAGATTTATTGGCATGGAAATTGTCCCTTCCATAAGTTCATAGAATTCTGACATTAATGCCTCGGCCTTCGGACCAGAGTTCAAGCTCATTAGCTGCTTCAGAGACAAAAGCAAAGCCATCTGCAACCACCAAAACTTTCATAATTATTATTACTAAGACCTACTATTGTTTCCCAGGCAATGAACATCCTCATAAAAGTTCATACAATATTTTATGAAAATAAGCATATGCATGCATATATCATATCAAAATTAGCTACTACCTCTTTAGTTTTGTCCTGCAGATTGAGTACACGGCCGTCCCAATGTTGGAGATGGATGTCCATGAAGCTGTTAATATCAGAGAGCAGATGGTCTTTGATCATGGAGGTATTGATCAATGCGAACATGGCTCCTCTCATGGCTTTATGAAGACTGTTCTGAACAGCAGCAATGTTCCATTTTCCTAAAATGTCAAGCATGGACTGCGGGTAGCCAGGAATTAGTCCTCGACCCTCATTCAATAGGATATATCTGTTAAGCGCTGGATCTGTCGATATCACCGTTGGGCATCCTAAAATGTGAGTCTTGAACAACTCTCCATACCTGCAA
The DNA here is from genome assembly GCA_001517045.1 of Pseudotsuga menziesii. NCBI lineage: Eukaryota > Viridiplantae > Streptophyta > Pinopsida > Pinales > Pinaceae > Pseudotsuga > Pseudotsuga menziesii. The sequence goes on from LPNX010393910.1 coordinate 1,016,635, forward strand.
GTGCAACCAAAACTCATCCCATTTTTATTCTTGCCACAACCAAACACACACGCTGCCTCCCAATTCCTATGTTCATTCTTCCAATTTTGCTAAAAAGATATATACAATCTTGAAAATACTTCATTCTTCTTCCAATTTTGCTAAAAAGATATATACAACCTTGAAAATACTGTAGATGTTTACAGGTTATGAAGGTCATCTAGACCTTTCGAATCATTTACCAGCAAAGCAAAGCAAAGAAATCGTTTGTTATATATATTACAAGGGTTACAAGTATTCAAGCAAATCACAATAAGTAAGGAAGATATAGCTCACCTAGACCTTCTGTTTTTGACAAATTGTTGACCAGTCTTCAAAAAATCAGAGGTCTCTCCAAAGAGAGGCCATCCCATAGTGCCCGGAGGAAGACCTTTCTTACCATATCTAACTTCATTCCAGCGCAGCAAGGCGATTATGCTGCAGAGAAAAATGAAAGCTAATGCTATTATTATGCTTAAAATACCCATCACTACCCTTACTTACCCTTCACTGGTACCCAGTAACCAGCCACGCTTACGCTTGCCCTTATAAATCTTCTGCTCAACACCACCACCACAATTAGGCTTCCGTCTAGGATCCACACTATGTTTTTAGCGTTGCCCTGCCTCTGGATTTATAGAGCTGCTTTTGCAACCACGGGATAAAGCAGCTGCTGGGAGTGGGCCACTTCAAGATATATATGATAAAGCAACCTGCTCAATCATTGGTCTCTTGAAAACAAAACGACCCCCCCCACTTTGAAACTTTCTAACTAGGTCACTAGTTAACTGCACGTGAAAGCCACTCCGGCGGGGGCCAGGCCCATTTTAGCTAATGTACGTTTTTATTATGTTAAAATATTAATTATTAATATTAGACAGAAAAGGATTTTGATTTTTTTTTGTTGATTTTGTTTTAAATCCGGTATGTTATTTGTTAGACGATTTTAAGTGTAAAAATAAAATCAGTTAAAATCCTTAATATCCACACTTTGTAACATCTGTTAATATTTTTGAACATTTTAAAAATTGATGACTAAAAATAGACAAAAACCCACCAAAACAGATTAGTAGCATTTTAAAAATTGATGACCAAAAATAGGCAAAAACCCACCAAAAAAAGATTAGTAGCCTGTTTTGACAAATCGATGCCATTCTGTAATCGTGCTTGATTTAATTACGGAGGCTCTTTGTGACCTGACATCGCAGAGTAAATGAAAATGCAACCACTTCCACTTTTTCGAAATGCATTTTAGAATTGAATTTATCAATCACTTATGTGGTGGCAGTGAATAATAAATATTATAAATTGTATATATGTTTTTGGATTTAAGTTTTTGGATTTAAGTTGGTTATATTGAATTAGATGCAGACATTTTGCCACATTTATCATAACTCTCGATGAATAATTACAATTTTTAATTTTTGGTTAGAGTTTTTTATAAAATTGTTAGAAATTTATTTTTTTATTATTTAAATGTATTATTTAAATGTATAAATAGATTTTTGTTTTTAATATTTATATTGTATTTTAATTATGCAATTTTAATAACTTATTTTACAATTTTAATAATTCTTTTTAAATTTTGAGAGGACAAAAATAATTAGAAAAATACAACCAAAAGATCCAAATCATAATAAATTTAGACTATTATATTTATATTAAGTAAATATTATATATTTAATTTTAAAACAATTAATGTTCAATAGCTATTGATTATATTAATAAATTTGAAATATCATAAAATTGAATTATATACGTTCTACTTTAACAATAATTGTATTATAAAATAATAATAATTACAAAAAAGTGTAGATGTAAGATGATTAACCATCAAATTGTTTTTTTATTTGACTTTTTTTTTTTAACCAAAAAAACTTGATATTCAAGTTAATCAAAGTTATAACTATCTTTTCATATTTACATCCATCATCTAGTGAAAGAGGAGCACTTTCTAAAAAAAACTAAACTTTAGCTTAGAGCCAAAACACATAGAGCTAATGCTTAATAATTAAGCCCTTTAATAGGAACAATGTGACTATTGTTTATAAGTCTCAAATATCAAAGAACAACCTTGAGTGTAGTAACTACGATTTAAACAAAAAGTAGTCCAAAAGCAGAGTTTCATTGATCTTGTGCTGGTCATTGTGAAATCCTTGAGCTCCTTGAAATAATGCAAGCCTTTAATGTTTCCCACTCTCTTCTTTGAAAGGTCATCTGCAAAAACATTTAGCTCCTGGAAAATGTGCTTTATGGAAAATGTGTTGAACCCATTAAAAAGAAGTTATTCTGACCTATTTTGTCTAAATCTCACCAAAATTTAAGTGAAAATTACAATTTCAACAATCACAAATAATTGGGGTGGCAGGAACAGACAGGTTCATCTTTGATCCCAAACGAAATTTTGTCTTGAGAGTATGAAATGGTACCGATAGCATGGTAGAGTGGAGTTAAAATTTTGGCATAGATAGATGTGAAACACCCCATAATTTGTGGCAATTCCAGAATTATCATACAACCCTCCATGAGCTCTTAGCTTGTTTAGACTCTTCACTGGAACTAAGAAAATCTTGAACAACTTCGGAAATTATCAATTCATTCATGTTTTGCGGGAGAATCCTCTCTTCTAGAAGGAACTCTCAAAATTGTCAATGAGTTGGAACATTTCTCAGCAATCCCCTAAACAAACAACGAGGCCTTCAGGAAAATCTAAGGAAAAGGAATTTGAAATGCTAGGAAATGGTTTTATGGGTCTTCCATATTACCGTAATCTACTGTTCTCTCAATGCACATGGCAAGAAGATGTTGTGGTCCACATTTGGAGCAATGATGCCATGAAAGGGTAGAGGACAAGGACAAATGGTCGGGGTGTTGGGAACATGAGACTAGATGAGAAGGTATTAAATTCACAAGGGAAATTGTACTTTTTAGAATGTGTGACAATTAGGGAAGCTAGTGGCTTAGATGGTTAGAAGGACATTCCCTGCATTCTACTCCAATCCTCACACACCCAAAAACCTAAGAAAATTATGAAAAAAGGTGGTGAGTTAAATGTGATTTGAGGTGCGCTCAGGGGAGCAGGTACCAATATCTTATTATATTCTCGATAAGTGATATGGATCTTGAAGTTATATCGGTAAAGAATTATTCTCCTGTGCAAAATTCCAGTCCCTTGGCTTAATCAAAGGGATCTATACAAGGGACCCAATTAAAAGTGTGACCTGTAAGCAAGCTCAAGGGGGAGGCCAGACCACAGGCACCATGGATCATGAAGTTTGGAGCAATGAATATTATTGTGTGCCTCATGGTCTACACGGGATTAAAAGAAGCCAAAAAATTCTTAAACGAAAAGTGCATAGCCTGAGTCAGGACCTCAAAATAATGGACAGGAAATTGGAATAGAGGTATCAGGATGACGAACAAGAGCATTTTTTAGAAAGGGGAGATGTCTATTATCAGATTGCTATATTGAATAATTCAGTGGAGACCTAGCAGCTCCAGATTGAGACAATTGAATCTCGTCTTACCCAAGGTGAAGTTGCAATTGCTATAAACAAGGCCTTGGAGCTCAAAGTATCTCTCTTGGAAGTGGCCTTGCTCCACCTGCAAACCAAAGTGATCGTGTCTAGGCCAATGGAAAGCTCGACCTCTCTCCATCCAAATGTGAAGTAGGAAGACTAGGTGTTGGGGGCCCAAGATTAATCTGTATGCATGGGATTTTGTTGTTGCTTTTGTTGTTTCAGATTGTTAGGATTTACAGTCAGCATTTTAGGATTAGATGGTTTTATATTAGACCAAGGAACTGAAAATTAGAGGGATTAAATGTGTTTTTGTTAGACCTAAAAACTTTCATATCTCAGGTCACCAACCATTTTTATTAACCTAGAAACGATATACCTTAAGGTATTTGTTTTCTTCTTTTTATTAATAAAAATACTATTTGTTCGTGTAAAAAAAACAATCACAAATAATTATTTTAAATTAATTTATATGTTCCAAATCTACCAAAAATTTTAAAATGGTCATTTGAATAATGAAAACAACCATTCTTATATCAATCACCCAAATTACATATATATCTCAACTTGAAAACATCTCATAATCCAAAATATTTATACCTTGCCATGGCATTTATTACTCTACACCATGGTGCATAGAGATCGCCCCATTTTACACGGGAATAATCTCTTAAAAGTTTAAAACCTTGACCATATTGTTGTGTGGTGCATGCTTGAAATTTCAATTTCACCCTACCTATCAAATCAATTAACCTTCAATCTAGGTTTTACTTAAATCCATGGAATACCATTTTCTTTCATTTTTTAATGAACAACCTTATACTAAGAAGCTATTAATGATTACATTGTTCTAGGATTTTCCACTATTCTAGTCGGATGACCATCAAATCAAGGACACTATTGGATTCTTCTTTACTAGGTTTCACCTTTCCCGAGTTGCAGTGATTTTTCCTTTCTTTTATGTGGCCATGCAACATCATGTTTTGGGCCCATGGCCCATGGTGGGGATTGGAGTATACTCAAGGAATTTAATAAAAACAAATTGGTTCTAGTGCATTACCTTTCCACTTGAAAGGGTCTATAAATTAGTAGGGTTGATGAAGCAAGAGGAAACTTTTGTTTCAGAGTCATTTTCAGGGACTAACCTCTAGGGATATTATGAGGGTACACCAAAGGAAGGTAGAGGGATTTTCCCGTCATTTCATAGGAGGACAAAAAATGAAGTTGTAGAAGAGGTTGAAAATTGTTTTCACTGTATGACAAATTGAACATGGATAAGGGTAAGAAAATACCCTAGAATTGCATTTGGAAAAAGAACACCCTGAATATTCTTTCCCTTGGGGAATATGTATCTATTAATGGCATGGTTTCTTTATCAGAGAAGGCACTGGTAGGCAGATGTTACCGTAAGTACTCACCTTTTATGGACAAAAGTTGTTTCCCTAGCCTAAAACACTCGGAACTAGAACAAAGCAATCACAACATAAAATATATTTCCCTAAGATTACATAAACTACTTGAATGAAATATTTTTTTACCTCTCACGAACTGTAAAAGGTTGGTATTTAGAGTGTTTGATCTCCATAGATGTCCTGTAAGATATAGAACAAACAACACACAATAGATCATAATAACAAGCTAGTTTATGATCCTATGTTAATGACCAAGGAATTCAACAATAAACATAGTGATTCAAACACAATGATGTTCATGTGAAAGAAACCTTTATTTGCATTAATAAAATGGAGAGAGAGAGAGCAAACAATCGAAGCCTTGGTGTTGAGAAACCCTTCTCAAGTGAACCTTGCCTCAAAGCCTCAAGCTTGCCTATCAATTGCTCACTAGTCTTGTTTGAATTTGGCCAGAGTTTAGATGCAATAACATAATCTTCCTCTCTTTACCCATGGGGGGTGAGCTAGTATTTAAAGCCATGGTAGGATAGAATAGTTTGATGATCTCATGGGTGAGGTGGAGGGAGGATCCAACAATGATGGATCTCGAGCTCCAGGTGGTCCTGAACAATAGGGATAAGGCTCCACGAGGTCGAGCTTCAAGAAGCCTCTTGAAGCTTCTATTTTACCTTTAAAACTCGAGCACCGCTCTTTGTCCAAGGAGACTGAGCATTACTAGGGGAGCACCGCTCATTGCATAAAGGAAACTGGCGGTGGCACCTGTTGAGCCTCATTTTGTTATCATTTTTGGCATTAAAATAACACATTTAAATGCATATTTTATTATCTTTCATGTATTTTATGTCATGCAGATCGTTATTTAGCACAAGGTAAGAACAAATTTAATGTTTATTCAACTTTGTTTATTAATATCATTTTTATGATTTTATTAACTCAAATCTATATTATTTAAAGCATATTCGATATATTAATTGATCCTGTATTTGTTTGCAGGTTATGAAGTATGTTTGGACGAATTTATAAACAAAACGCATTCAGCTTACCATTCAACCCGATCTGCGCAACCACTGTCCAGCTCATCATGCAGCCTTCTGTCTAGATCGCTAAGCAGTTTGAGCGTTGTCCATAACTGATTTCAGTCATTTAATGTTGAAACATTTCTGCAAACAGCCTGCTGTCCATGTGTTTGATGATTAATGAAGCTCTCAGCCTAAGATCGCCATCACGCTGCTTATCACCCATGAGTTCAAAGGGAGGAATGACTCTAGTCTAGAAGGATCGGTCGTGGCCTCCTTTGCTTAACCTTCGAATTATTACCAGTCTGCAGGCTTTGAAGAATGGAACGACCTGCCCACCGTGTGCTCTTATTTGTTCAACACCACACTATCAGTTGCACTAAGGAAGGGGCTGCATGCCACATCACACACACTGAGGAGATCTGTTCACGTTGAAGAAGGATCTATGTTCTGGAATACCCATCATGTAAATTGCCTGTTCCCAACACCACTCCACCAGCCATGCGAAAGGAGGATTAGTTACACCACCACGATGCCCTGCTCATGCTAAAGATGCCACAATCATGCTAAAGGAGGCAGATGCTCATGTGCTGGCCTATGAACAATTATTTCCTTTTGTGATTGACTAAATTTAGAAGAGTAGTTGACCAAAAAAGGGTCGACTTTCTCAATCTCTTGAAAACAATGTGTATATAAACACCTCCATGTAGAGACATAGGCGGTTGATCAATCCATTAGGTAGATAGTTAGTCTGTTTTGAGAGAAGAAGATTGTAACTATGTTCCTTCTTTTTAATAGAAGCTCTACGCCTTGTTGTTTATGACTATGTGTGAAAGCATTTTGCCAGGCATTACTCATGATTGCTGAGAGGCCCCCTTGACAATTCATGGTTTCTATTTCCGTATGAGTTTTTGTTATCTCTTCCTCACAGATAAGTAGTTTTATTTTTAATTTGTTTATATTTGTTTTTCTATTCTCTGTAACATGTATCTGTCGTAGTTAATATAATTCACATTGTGTTGTTAATGTAGTTCTCATTTATAAAATTAAAATGGTCGGCCACGTATAGCTTATTTCTAGTTTCCTTTCAACTTTTCTTTCAAGTTAGTGCTTAATATTATGTCAGTCTTAGGTATAATTTATAGTTAGATATTAGTTTTGCTTCTTTTTGTCTAAACTGTAAATTAGTTCAGCTATGTTTCAGTTTGTTTTATTTTATAATAGAAATAATCTCTTCATACCCATAGATTAGTAATTCCTTTTGCTTATTTAAATTATTAATTAGGTTTAAATTTTGCCCTTTATGCATTTTGTTTTCATATGCACAAAATCAACTAATATTTAAATCATTTAGGTCTATTTTTATTATTTTCTGTATACAGCCTCTCATTCGGACTGTGTGTTTGGACTATCATTCGGACCATCCTTCCAAACTGCCATCTAGCCTCCCATCCGACCTTTACTGTTCTTAGTTTATTTTTTAACCTGTTTTCATTTTTTCTGGCTTTTTGAATTCTGTTATGTTTTGGTAATTAGGTAATAGTTACATCGGCCTCTAGGACCTTAGGTTAGATTATTTTAAAAATACTTATTAAAATCCCTTTTTGTATTTCTTTTCACTCAAAGCATGTTTTTGAATTATGATTTGATTTACTTCTTTTGTCTTTGATTTCCTCATTTATCATCGTTGTAGTATCTGATAATTGTATCTCTGGTTTAGTTTAATTCACCATTGTTTATATTGAATATAGGGTTAGACATGTTAATTTCTAGAAAATACACCAATACTTTGTAGATTAATACTAGTATAGGTTTTATTGCTTGAATTGTATGTTTATTGAAAACGCTTGTAGGCTAAAGAATTAGAGAAGTCTTCTTAATTAAGTTTTCTACTTGCTTCCTTATTTATTTTTCTTGCTTATTCATAAATTAGACCTTTCTCAGTTTCTGAAGTTGTTTATGAAAGTTTTCCCATTCTTAGACTAAGAAGAAGAAGAGTTAATTAATGAGTAGTTTGATATTTTCCTAGTATGATGTTTTTCTTTAATCACATTAATAATTAAATTTTTAGGAGTTTGACTCGGTTTTTCATTTTGAAAGATTTTTCAATCTTTTGTTTATTAAAGTATTTCTACAACGCCCTAGGAATCCCTCTACCTTCGCATATATTTTGTAGCAACTTGAATCCTACCAACCCCAGTTGATAATTAAATATTATGTGTATTTAAGATAGTAGAACACACCTAAACAACACCGCCTACTGCTCAAAGAAAAAGAGTGTTACCGACATAGGTACCGCACCTTGACCATAGGGAAAGCATGGCGGTGGCCAAAAGTGTAAAATCATTGATACTTGTCCATTTTTATCTTCAAAACTTGAGGATTTAAGGAAAACACTGATACTTTGATCTCATTACATGATGTTAAAGAGAAATGTGTGTAACAGAATCCCCCCCCAAAGCATGAGGCTAGAGGGATATGATAGGTGAAGGTTTTGTAGGAATAAGTTATCACTTCGAGGAAAGAGTCCACTGATAAGAAATATTCAACAACCAATCTCATCCTGCAGTACATTTACACTTTGATTTATGTCCATAGGACTCTCAACATGGTTGCAGACCAATACAACGCATATCCATGTGAACTATAAACATTCATGGCTACTAGAATACATCGTAGATCCATGCGAAGAAGACTCAAACTTGGACATAGCTACCAGACATACAATGTAGACCTATGTCATATATACACAAATTTGAGCACATCCATGACCATACAAATGTGGATCCATGCTATGACTCATACAAATACTCCATCGCAACCTGGGGAAAGCAATGAGCGCTTAATCATACACCCAAGGTCTTTGTCTCGTATTCAAAAAAAGTACGATTATATCCATGTGATTACATGTCCTGAAGTCGAACATGGTAGAAACCACTTGATTACTAGTCAATGATGAAAACTGTTAACACGTGAAAGGGATATCACCATTAATGTCGATGATTCCCAAGGTACACCAGTACATTCCTTCGAATGTGAATAGATGATTTGATGTCGAACACTCGGTTGAATATTTTGATCAAACGTCAATGATGTAAACCTATTGTTGAAAGCGAGGAAATATGTCATTGATGTATATAGATCTCAAGGTACTGCTTTGTCTCTAAGACTAATTCTCGGAAGATGAATTGAAGTCGACAGGAATAGTCTCATCGAAGGAGGGAAATGATGAATCCCACATCAATCGACACAAAATTTGGAACAAAGTTCTGTAATTTGAGTATGAAGTAACCATAGGACTTACTCAAAGGTAACTGACACAAAGGTAGTTTTGACTGCAGATGCAAATTATCAACACAATTTTTCTTTGAACATAGGGCAACACGACCGAAGACTTGGCAACATTGACTCAAGGAGACAGATAACAGAACATAATGCGATGATGGACGATGCATTCTTTGAAAGACTCAGAGGAGTAACATGAATCATGAAAGTGGATCGACTCAGAAGGAAGCTAAATACCCAACTGACTAAATGAAATGTAAACAGGTGCCATGTTCAAAGGTGACTAAAAACTGCCATTATTGCAAATGAAATATAGTTCCTTTCCCTTACTTTCCCCATCATGCTTGATGAGTGTCTCTTTTCATTTTTATGAGTTCAAAGAGAGAAACAAATACTTATTGAAGCTTATCATGAGATAAGTCCATACTCATATGTTTTCCAAACCTGATAAAGGAGGGGTTCATTCCCAAAAGAGGGTCTCTCAATGTTTAGTTTAACGAATCCATTGAAAGTAAACTTGGTGTCGTTCAAGTTTTGAGACTCTAAATGAAACAAAAGTAGACTCCAAAGTGTACTTTTTCATACAATTTAGTCTTCAAGGCCCGAAATAGTATAAAATAATACCCTGGAGAAGTCTTCTAGTCAATGAATAGAGTATACCTTTTTCGTAATTTAGTCAATCCGAACCAAAAAAGGGGTAAACTATTGTCGGAAAGATGACTTTCTTTTACAATCATGAAGAATATAATCTCACTCAGCGATCTTTTCACATCTCAAGAGTCCGAAAAGAGCTTAAAGAGGGCTATATTAGGATTTATTTTTCATAAAACAAGCTTAACGAGTCTGAAAAAGAGGTAAAATTTAACTCGAAAATTCAATGCTAGGTTTAACAAGCACGACTGAAGTTTCGAAATAGAGCTCGAAAACTGTTTCCATTTTGTGCGAGAACGAAAAAGGCAAAAAGAAACTCTTTCATATCCGAAAATATTAGGTCTCCATGCCTTGCAACCTTCAAAAAGACTATTAAACCCTTTTTTAAATAAAAAATAAACTCTATATGACCAAACTAGGGTAAAAATTAATAAAATAATTAAAAATAGATAATAAAAAAATAGTTAATAAAATATGGTAAATGTCACATGCCCCAAATTGCAAAACATTTTATGTTTTAAGAAACATTATGTTATATTTTATTATAAAGTTTGTAATTAATGAACAAGTGGGGTCAAGGATAATTGAATGTAATTGCTGAATATTTTATTAATTAATAAATGAAAGATGAGACAACAGCTTAAGGAGGCTGTTAAATGAGTGTTTTTTTGGTCACTTGGTGGAGTACGCTGGGTTGAGAGCAGATTGAGACTTGGCAACATCCTCAAACTACTTCTAGCTGTTGCATGAGGCAACTTCCCTATTTTTGTGGTCATGTTCCCCAAGAAAGTGGAACAAGAGCTGGTGGCTCATTAAGTGAAAATTGACCCAAAAGACCTAGGCATGCTAATAAAACTTCCCATTGAAGACAGCTGAGGCTGCTCATTCTTGACTTGTGAAAATTCTGAGTGAATTGAGTGCACAAGAAAATTCGACAGAGGGGATTAGCGGAAGTTTTGTTTGAGTGAAAAGTGTTGAAGTTCTGAACTAGTGCAGCTATTTTTAAGCTGAGTTCATAATGCTGCAAGCAGAACAAATTTAATGCTGGACACACAATAGAGTTGCAGAGGATTATTAAACTAGATCTCTCACCCAGTACTTCTACCATGTGGACCAAGAGACAAGCTCGGGGGTCTTAAGATTTGTAGTTCAGCTATCTCCAGGAGTTGGTTGGGAGGAATAGGTTCCTTAAGTTGTTGTCACCTCTTCTACATTTCCAAGTTCTACATGATTTATCTAGTTTTCTAATTGCATATTTAGATCAAGAAGGATTGAGTTTAAGCAATAATGTCTTATGCTTCTATTATGTTGTTATTAGGATTAGTTGATGAAATATTTTACTATGAAAAGATAGTCAAATGTTGGATTAGATATAGATTAGGTGAAATGATTAGAAGAATTTCCAGTTTTACTGATAGATTTAAAAAATACCTAACTGTATTTTTCCACACCTTTTTAAAGGTAGTACTCTAGTACAGTAGGTTAGATTAAATTCAATTAAAGAATTGAATGAAGTATGCATGTATGTGTTTATTACCTTCTACAGGTTTCATAAGAGTTAATCATAAGTATGCTTTTCCTTTCTATTTCATATGTTTTCCTTAGACAGAGTACTATGCAATAATATAAACAAATATGTCTCTAGGAAATATTATATATATATGTCGTATGTGCACTTAATTACACAGTGGATAAATTATTTACTGAGATAATTTCATCATGAATCTAAGTAAAATGAAACTAGAATAACATTATAATCAAATATTAACTATGTATTAATTTAAAAGTAATTGGGGTTTTATAAATAAAACCTATATTGAAGAAACTGTCAAAAGCATGAATATCATTACCTCCTCTTTTACTAGCAGAGGGACTATGCAGTTTCACCCAAAGTTAATTAAAGTATACATTCTTCAAATGTATAACCATAATTATCTAATAGATGAATATACAAAATTAAATACATTTCCTACAAGAAACAGTATTAAAACTATATGGTAAACATAAACTAAGAGAAATTAAGTAAAAGACCCTTCAAAATATTCTAACCCAGGAAATATAGTAAAGACTTAGGTTGTATATTCAACATTTTTTCTATCTATTTACTGAAGTAATTGTTTACTGATAGTAAAAATCAATTTCTGTCCTAAAAACCAACTGTCTGAACATTTCATTTTATTTTAAAAACATAATCAAAATAAATATCAATTGCAGTAACAATAACTCTGTTTAGGTTAATTTAAACAGAATTGAAGAAAAAACAGAACCAACAAGAATCTCACAGCTGCTATCATCTTCTTAAAAATATATATATATATTATCAAGTATAGAAGTTACAAAATAGTAATCTTAAAAGCTTATTAAAAATTTTAACCAGTATTTAAAACCCTAACCATTACTGTAACCATATCAGTTACGGCCTAATGGCCTTTTTACAACAAAGTCTCAGCTTAAAATCCCGTTAAAAAAAAAAACTTCTTCTGTAATCCAAACTACGGCCGAGAAGGCCCCATAATCTTTTTATCAAGTCACGACCATGAAATCCCTAAAGTACTCCATCACGAAACAACCGCAAGGGATTCAAAGATTTCTTAATAGCACATCATAGTCTCGACCACATGGCCTTCCAAAACAAACAGATCACAATGTAGCCACAACCGAGTAGTAACCCAAGAACCAAGCGGATAGTATCAACTAAAGACACCATACAACTAGTGCAGGAGAAACCTCAGGTGAGACCAAGGCTTACCAGGATGGATACGAAGCCTGAAATCCCTGCGTGGAGTTTTTATGGTGTATTATAGCACATAGCCTTCACTTGAAAGCTTGCACAAGTATAATAAAACACTAATGAGAAATGTATACAAATGACAAAGTTAATAGCTTATGAACAAGTGTAGAATAGTTATAAAATACAAAGAAAGTTTCTCACCTAAAGAACTTGACCTCGACCCCTTATTGGTAACAAGAACATACCATAGCCGCCAGAAAACTTACGCCAAGCATCGAAGGAAGAACTATCATGAAACCCTAACAAGAAAGTCCAAATCAACGTTGAGGTAAAAACCAAAAACTGAGCTCTCATTACAAAGTTTCACCACTGCACCAGTGTCGAAGGAAAGCCCACGCAAAGGATAAATAATGACGACGAAGACCACACTCATACAGAGAAATGGTAACGGTGACAAAGGGATCTCACACAGACCGAAAGGCAGTGGCCACATGAATCTCATATGCAGAAGAAAAAATGAAATGGCAAGGAGGTTTATACAAATTCAAGGGAGTGACAGTAAGACCATGTAGCCATGAGCCTGCAACTCCTACTATCCACTGCCACAGAAAGAACAATAGGTAAAAGTGTGTTTTTTTAGGGTTTTATAATAGTTTTATATTGAACCCCAAGTCAACAAAACCTAACCATCAAGCATCGACCACATGGCTTTGGATTTATTTGTGAAATGAGGGTTTTGTATTATAGTTCAAGACCCCTTTGGAGCAGCCTACATATAAATAGTGTTTGATAATTAAATTATGTTAAAACCTTGTTCTTAACATTCAATATCTTTCATCATATTATGCTTAGTATAACCCTAACGAATAATGTAGGGAGGAAGTATTTACACTAGGATTTATATTATATTCTATAATATTAGACTTGGGTAAAAACTTATGCAAAGAATTCTTCAACTTTGATTAGCATAATAAACAACACCTTATGAGATATAGGGTCTTACAAAGGTTAGGTAGGATAGATGTTGTAGAAGATAATATTTTCTTTCTTTACCCAAATAGCAGTAATACTATAGTTTAAAGATGTAAAATTTGTATTATTGCATCTCCATTTGGTAAATACTAGAACAGTTAGAAAACTTTCTTATGCACTAGGTTTTATTTCCATGTGTGAATGCCAATATTTGTACTTTATGACTATACCTAGATTTAGGTTTTCCTAAGTTTATTTAACTCGTTTATTGTTGAAAACAAATACTCTTGAATTACTTCAACATCAAGTAATAAAGCATAAAAGGATCTGCTATACAATTACCTTTCACTAGAATTACATACAGGAGCTAAGCCGATAAGAGACTGATAAAAATTGGATAAACGAGTTATAGTTGAAGCGAATGGAAGAACAATTGGACTATGTTCAATTTACTAGACACTTATGTGACCAAAAAACTAATTAAAACATAAATATATACAGATCAACGATACCTCATTTATTTGAACAAAGCTGTAAAATAAATAAATTTATTAGCGTTATATTTTATGCTAGTTGAGATAATAATCTCGATCTAGAAACTTGTTACAAAACGTCTTACCTGTAAAAGACCTGTAAAGGAAGCATCATTTCACTGCATTAGCTAAAAATCTAAGTAAGCCTCGATCTCAAATGAAGTTCCTTCATATTTTCACAAAATAGTAAAACAAACTTAGCACTTAGTAATTAAACAGATGTTTTAATTCCTGTTGTTCCAAATCATAACCTATTAAATCAAATCCTTAACAATGATTTATGAAAGCAAACAATTAAGTATGCAGAAATAGAACTTAACAAAGAATCAGTTCTAGTTTAAGCTTGTTTATGTTAACCATTAACAGTTAAATGTTCCTCGGTAGTTACGATTGCAAACATTTAATGTCATACGAAAATTTTTAAATTTTTACGAATTTTTGGAGTATTACATATGGTATCAGAGCACAAGTTTAGACACTAGGCCTGAATGCGGCTCAACTTGCATAGATAAATAGTAGATTAAATGCATGCATACTGATTATTATTTTTCTTTTTGAAATGCTATCCAGAAAAGTTTTCTAAGCTAAACTGCAGGTATGAAGAGACTCGAGGAATATGCAGATGAAGAGTCCCTGTTTAATGAACGAAGTAATTCTAGAAGAGAACTAGTTCAGGAAGAAATAACTAATAATTATTTAGAATTATTACAAACTATTAAAGAATTAAGAACTGAGATAGAAACTGTCAAAAAGGAAAATGAAAGAATTTTGAGAGCTCAAGAGGAGCTTAACCAGATCTTGATGGAAAAATTTCAGAATGAAGAAAAAGATAAACAGACAGGATTTGAAGATATGTCCTACCAACACAAAAGAAAAATTCTAAACAGTGTAAAATCGAAAGTAGTACATCCTCTAAAATTTATGGCGATCCACATAGGAAGAATCATTAATACACTAGTGATAGTAAAGAAGATAATTATCATTCAAGAAAAAGAAAATTTAAGCCTTATGAAGAAATTTCAGGAGAGTTTAAGAAAATAAAACCACCAAATTTCAATGGTGAAACTGAGAAAGGGGAAGAGGTTGAATCATGGCTGTCTAGGATGAAGAAGTATTTTCAAATCTATAATTACTCTAATCAGCTAAAAGCAAGAACGACCTTTTACAACCTAACTAGGAAGGCAGATATTTGGTGGCAGGATCTGAAATGAGAAAAAGGTATTAGGGAAAAGAACATTAACTGGAGTACCTTTGAGAAATACTTTAAAAATAAGTTCTTGTCAGAACAGTACTACAAAGAGTGAGATAATGAATTTTATGAACTAAAGCTGGGAACAATGAACATGAAAGAATTCAACAGTAATTTTTTAAGTTTGCTACGTTACATGCCTTATAATGTGGATGAGAATCCTAAGATACAAAAGTTTCTAAGATGTTTACCTTTTCACATAAAAGATATAATTGAATACGATAATCCAAAAACATTAGAGGAGGCTATGCAAAAGGCGAATTTTTGCTATGAGCATAACTGCAAAAAGGAAAGTATGTCAAACTGAAATGCTAAAAGATCTAATAATTTTGAACAGAAGAAGAAAGGTTTCGTACCTAACCGCATTTTTAGGAATAATAACACACGTAATTTTCCTAATAATAATTTCCAAGGGAATAAAGGTAATTCACATTTAAACCTAAATGGCCCTAGAAATAAAGAACCTGTTAATAATCACAGCAATTACACTAAGAATAATGAACGTAAAGAACCAGTAAAATGTTGGGAATGTAATGGGCCTCATTATGCATCAGTTTTCCCTAACCAAAAGAAGGTTGTCAGCAACATACATATGGTGCAGGAGGAGATGACTGTTGGTGATTTAGCAAGGACAATTCCCAGGATCAACACAACATTGGAAAACAGGCAAGCAGATTATCAAACTTCCATTGTGGAAGTAGAAGGTAAGTTGAATCAAGCACCTATATCTATCTTAATTGACCCAGGAGCTAGCTTAAGTTATATTTCTCCTGATTTAGTAGAAAAATTCAAGTTATAAGTAGAAAATTTTACAAAGTCATGGTTAGTTTAGTTAGCTACTGGAGCAAAAAGAAAAGTGATTAGTTTTGTAAAAGATTGTATTGTAAATATGGATCAGTTTAAAACCTCTGTGAAGCTTAATGTACTTCCTTTGGGCTCTTATGATATGTTAATTGGTATGGATTGGTTAGAACATCATAGAGTAGTTCTAAATTGTTTTGATAAAATTTTACTTGCGTAAATAACGAAGGAGAAACAATAAACGTAACAGGAATCCATAGGAAAACAACTATCAGAAAAATCTTTGCTTTACAATTAAAGAGAGTTGTTTGGAAGGGTTGTAAAGCCTTTGTTGTAACTGCACTTAATAAAGAAATACTAATAACGAAGATAAACTATTCCAATCCTAAGGGGGTATTTGGATGTATTTCTGGAAGGAATTCTGGGACTTCCTTCGAAGAGGGAGTTAGACTTCACTATTGAGTTGGTACCTGGTGTAGTGCCCAACTCAAAAGCCCCTTATCAGATGAACATATTGGAATTAAATGAATTAAAATCACAGTTAAAAGAACTTATTGATAAGAATTATATCAAACCCAGTGTGTCTCCTTGGGGAGCACCTGTTATTTTTGTTAAAAAGAAGGACGGTACTCTACGTTTATGTATAGATTACCATCAACTTAATAAAATGACCATTAAAAATAGATATATGTTGCCCCGCATAGATGATCTGTTTGATCAGCTACGTGGAGCAACTGTATTCTCAAAGATTGATTTGCGATCTGGTTATCACCAGGTCCGAATCAAAGATGAAGACATCTTTAAAACAGATTTTAGGACCAGATATGGTCACTATGAGTTTGTTCTTATGCCATTCGGGATAACTAATGCCTCGGCTGTCTTCATGTGCCTAATGAATAATGTATTGCATAAGTACCTTGACAAATTCATGGTGGTATTCATTGACGACATTCTAATTTATTCTAAGTCTAAATAAGAACATGAGGAGCACTTAAAAATTGTTTTACAAGAATTACGAGAACATTAGCTTTATGCAAAATTTAGTAAGTGTGATTTCTTTAAGGATAAAATACAGTAATTGGGCCATGTAGTAACTAAAGAAGGGATCTTAGTTGATCTAGAAAAGATAAAAGCAATTGAATAATGGCCAGTCCCAAAGGACGTAACTAATGTACGGTCATTCATGGGGATTACTGGCTATTATCAAAGATTCATTGAAGGGTTTTCAAGAATTGCAAATCCCATAACTTCTTTACAGAAGAAAGGGAAGAAATTCAAGTGGAGTTAAAAGTGTGAATAAAGTTTTAAAAAGTTAAAAACATTACTAACTACTACACCAATCTTAATAATTGTTGATCCTAATAAATACTTTATAGTATGTATTAACGCATGCAACGACGGTCTAGGTGGAGTTTTAACTTAGGAAGGACATGTAATTGCATATGAGTCTAGGAAGCTTAAGATTCATTAGAAAAACTATGGAACCTACGACTTAGAGTTAGCTACCGTCATACATGCCTTGAAGATGTGGCGCCATCACTTAATCGGAAGAAAATTTATATTAATGACAGATAATAAAGGGTTAAAAGATTTGTTGGATCAACCTAACTTAAACACAAGGCAAGCTAGGTGGCTAGCTTTCCTTAGCGAGTACGATTTTGAAATCCAACATATTAAGGGAAAAGAAAATAAGGTTGGTGATGCTCTAAGAAGAAATGCAAAACTAAATTTTGTAGCAACAATCAACACTTATAAAACAAATTTAGAAGAACAGCTAGAGGAAGGAGTGAGATTGGATGAAAAGTATCAGAAATTACAAGCAAAAGTAATAGAAAAATTAACTGAAAGTTTAAGTATAGGGTATAGTCTAAACGAAAAAGGATTATTACTATATAAAGACATGTTGTATATACCTAATGTGCCTAAGATTAAGTTATTGATTTCAAACGAAATTCATAAGAGTCCTTACTCAGGACATCCTGGTTATCATCAGACTATAACCATGTTACGGAAGGATTATTTTTGTCCAAACATGAAGAATGAACTGGTAGAATACATTGCCAAGTGTTTTGAATGCCAACAAGTTAAGACTGAACACGAGCATCCAACCAGATTACTACAACCATTACCTATCACTAGCTGGAAGTGGGAAATAATCAATCTTTATTTTATTACAGGTCTACCTAGAAATCAAAATATGAATGACTCGATAATGGTAGTCATTGATAAACTCAGTAAAGCAGCTCATTTTATACCTGTAAAAACCACTTACAAGGCTACTAATATTGCTGATATATTCATGAAACAAATATTTCGTTTGCATGGGATATCGAAAGTTATAATTTCAGACAGACACCCTAAGTTTACGAGCAATTTCTGGAAGTCTTTGTTTAAAGGTATGAATACTACTTTAAATTTCAGTACCTCTTTTCATCCCCAGATGAATGGACAGACTAAAAGAGTGAATCAGGTATTGGAAGATATGCTCAGAATGTATGTTAAGGAACAACCAGGTAAATGGGAAGATTACTTACACTTGGTAGAGTTTGCTTACAACAATCACTACCAAACTTCAGCAAAATACAATCCATCTGAAATTTTGTATGGCAGAAAGTGCAATACCCCCATCTCATGGAGTAACCTAGTTGACAGGTTATTATTAGGACAAGACTTACTAAAAGAGATGGAGTTAATTATAAAACAGGTGCAAGGTAACTTAAAAGTTGAACAAGACAGACATAAAAGTCAAGCAGATCTTAAACAAACTCAAAAAGAGATCCAGGTAGGTGAACATGTATTTATAAAGGTAAGGTCTAAAAAGAGTTCCTTGAGATTAGGAAGTTGTGCTAAGTTGGCACCCCGATATTGCGGACCTTTTGAGATACTGTCAAGAATAGGACAGGTGGCTTATCAATTGGCTTTACCGCCAAATTTGAAGGTTCATAATGTTTTTCATATTTTGGTGTTAAAAAAATATGTACATGATGCTACTCATGTTATAAACTGGAATGATGTGCAGGTGGAACCTGAAGGAGATTTTTTGGTGGAATCAGATTGTATCCTCGAAAGGAGGGAGATCTTGCTTCGGAATCGCACCATTGGTCAGGTGAAGGTACAATGGGAGCACCTTAGTCCAGAAGAAGCCACCTGGGAATTGGAGAGTCATATGTGGTCTACATATCCAATTATGTTCTAGGGAAATTCAGAGGACGAAGACACATCAAGGATGATGTTATAGTTTAAGGGGGTATGTCACATGCCCCGAATTGCAAAACATTTTATGTTTTAAGAAACATTATGTTATATTTTATTATAAAGTTTGTAATTAATGACCAAGTGGGGTCAAGGATAATTGAATGTAATTGTTGAATATTTTATTAATTAATAAATGAAATATGAGACAACAGCTTAAGGAGACTGTTAAATGAGTGTTTTACTGGTCACCTGATGGAGTAGGCTGGGTTGAGGGTAGATTGACACTTGGAAGCATCCTCAAACTACTTCTAGCTATTACAGGAGGCAACTTCCCTATTTTTGTGGTCATGTTCCTTGAGAAAGTGGAACAAGAGTAGGCGTCTCATTAAGTGAAAACTGAACCAAAAGACCTAGGCATGCTAATAAAACTTCCCATTGAAGACAGCTAAGGCTCCTCATTCTTGACTTGTGAAAATTCTGAGTGAATTGAGTGCACAAGAAAATTCGATGGAGGGGACTAGTAGAAGTTTTGTTTGAGTGAAAAGTGCTGAAGTTATGAACTAGTGCAACTATTTTTAAGCTAAGTTCATATTGTTGCAAGCAAAACATATTTACTACTGAACACTCAGTAGAGTTGCAGAGGATTACTAAACTAGATCTCTCACCCAGTACTTCTACCAGGTGGACCAGGAGACAAGCTTGGGGGTCCTGAGATTTGTAGTTCAGCTATCTCCAGCAGTTGGTTGGGAGGAATAGGTTCCTTAAGTTGTTGTCACCTCTTCTACATTTCCAGGTTCTACATGATTTATCTGGTTTTCTAATTGCATATTTAGATCAAGAAGGATTGAGTTTAAGCAATAATGTCTTATGCTTCTATTCTATTGTTATTAAGATTAGTTGATGAAATATTTTACTATTAAAATATAGTCAAATGCTGGATTAGATATAGATTAGGGTAAATGATTAGAATAATTTCTAGTTTTACTGATAGCTTTAAAAAATACCTAACTGTATTTTTCCACACCTTTTTAAAGGTAGTACTCTAGTACAATAGGTTATATTAAATTCAATTAAAGAATCGAATGAAGTATGCATGTATGTGTTTATTACCTTCTACAGGTTTCATAAGAGTTAATCATAAGTATGTTTTTCCTTTCTATTTCAGATGTTTTCCTTAGACAGAGTACTCTGTAATAATATAAACAAATCTGTCTCTAGGAAAGATTTAAAAATATATAGATATACTTAGTTTGTGCACTTAATTACACAGTGGATAAATTATTTACTGTAAGCCTATTATTATAGTCACCAAAAAGGCATTATAAAAATAGAAAATAAATAAACAGGGTTAACTTAAAGAAAAAGTAAACAAGGCTAGAAATTTATTGAGATAATTTCATCATTAATCTAAGTAAAATGAAACTAGAATAACATTATAATCAAATATTAACTATGTATTAATTTAAAAGTAATTAGGGTTTTATAAATAAAACCTATATTGAAGAAACTGTCAAAATCATGAATATCATTACCTCCTCTTTGACTAGAAGAGGGACTATGTAGTTTCACCCAAAGTTAATTAAAGCATACATTCTTCAAATGTCTAACCATAATTATCTAATAGATGAAGATACAAAATTAAATACATTTCCCACAAGAAATGGTATTAAAACTGTATGGTAAACATAAACTAAGAGAAATTAAGTAAAAGACCCTTCAAAATATTCTTACCCAGGAAATATAGTAAATACTTAGGTTGTATATTCAACCTTTCTTCTATCTATTTACTGAAGTAATTGTTTACTGATAGTAAAAATCAATTTCTGTCCTAAAAACCAACTATCTGGACATTTCATTTTCTTTTAAAAACATAATCAAAACAAATATCAATTGCAGTAACAATAACTCTGTTTACGTTAATTTAAAAAGAATTGAAGATAAACCAGAACAGATAAATATCTTATAGCCTGCCATCATCTTCTTAAAACCACAATATATATTTTATCAAGTATATAAGTTACAAAAAGTAAGCTTCGAGCTTATTCAAATCTTAAATATCATCTAAACCCTAAAACTACTGTAATCATATCAGTTACGACCTAATGGCCTTTTTACAACAAAGTCTCGGCTTAAATGTCTGTTAAAAAAAATAACTTCTTCTGTAATCAAAACTACGGCCGAGAAGGCCCCATAATATTTTTATCAAGTCACGACCGTGAAAGCCCCAAATTATTCCATCATGAAATAGCCGCAAGGGCTTCAAATACTTCTTAATAACACATCACAGTCTTGGCCACGTGGCCTTCCAAAACAAACAGATCACAATGTAGCCACGACTGAGCAGTAACCCAAGAACCAAGGTAATAGTATCAACTAAAGACACCATACAACCAATGCAAGAGAAACCTCAAGTGATACCGAGGCTTACTAGGATGGATACGAAGCCTGAAATCCCTGCGTGGAGTTTTTATGGCGTATTCTAGCACATACCCTTCACTTGAAAGCCTGCACAAGTATAATAAAACACTAATGAGAAATGTATACAAATGACAAAGTTAATAGCTTATGAAAAGGTGTAGAATATTTATAAAATACAAAGAAAGTTTCTCACCTGAAGAACTTGACCTCGACCCCTTACTGGTAAGAAGAACAGACCATAGCCACTAGAAAAATTACGCCAAGTAGCAAAGGAATCACTGTCATGAAACCATAACAAGAAATTCCAAATCAATGCCGAGGTAAAAACAAAAAACTAAGCTCTCACTATAGAGTTTCACCACTACACTAGTGCCGAAGGAAATCCCATGCAGAGGTTAAATAATGACGATGAAGACCACACTCATACAGAGAAATGGTAATGGCGACATAGGGATTTCACATAGAACGAAAGGCAGTGGCCACATGAATCTCATACGCAGAAGAAAAATGAAATGACAAGGAGGCTTATACAGAGTCAAGGGAGTGATAGTAAGGCCATGCTTACGGCTCCTACTCTCCACTGCCACAGAAATAAAAATAGGTAAAAATGCTTTTTTTAGGGTTTTAGAATAGTTTTATATTGAACCCCAAGTCAACAAAACCTATCCATCAAGCATCGACCACGTGGCTTTGGATTTATTTGCGAAATGAGGGTTTTGTATTATAGTTCAAGACCCCTTTGGAGCATCCTGCATACAATAGTGTTTGATAATTAAATTATGTTAAGACCTTGTTCATAAGATTCAATATATTTCATCATATTATGCTTATTATAACCCTACGAATAATGTAGGGAGGAAGTATTTACACTAGGGTTTATATTATATTCTATAATCTTAGACTTGGGTAAAAACTTATGCAAATAATTCTTCAACTTTGATTGGCATAATAAACAACACCTTGTGAGATATAGGGTCTTACAAAGGTTAGGTAGGATAGATGTTGTAGAAGATAATATTTTGTTTCTTTACCCAAATAATAGTAATACTATAGTTTAAAGATGTAAAATTTGTACTATTGCATCTCCATTTGGTAAATACTAGAATAGTTAGAAAACTATCTTATGCACTAGGTTTTATTTCCATGTGTGAATGTTAATCTTTGTACTTTATGACTATACCTAGATTTAGGTTTTCCTAAGTTTGTTTGACTCATTTATTGTTGAAAACAAATACTATTGAATTACCTCAGCATCAAGTAATAAAGTATAAAAGGATCTGCTATACAATTACCTTTCACTAGAATTACATACAGAAGCTAAGCTGATAAGAGATTGATAAAAATTGGATAAACAAGTTATAGTTGAAGCGAATGGAAGAACAACTGGACTATGTTCAGTTTACTAGACACTTATGTTACCAGAAAACTAATTAAAACATAAATATATACAAATCAACGATACCTCATTTATTTGATCAAAGTTGTAAAATAAATAAATTTACTAGCATTATATTTTATGCTAGTTGAGATAATAATCTCGATCTGGAAACTGGTTACAAAACGTCTTACCTGTAAAAGACCTATAAAGGAAGCATCATTTCACTGCATTAGCTAAAAATCTAAGTAAGCCTCGATCTAAACTAAAGTTCCTTCATATTTTCACAAAATAGTAAAACAAACTTAGCACTTAGTAATTAAATACATGTTTCAATTATTGTTGTTCCAAATCTTAACCTGTTAAATCGAATCCTTAACAATGATTTATGAAAGCAAACAATTAAGTATGCAGAACTAGAAGTTAACAAAGAATCAGTTCTAGTTTAATCCTATTTAGGTTAACCATTAATAGTTAAATGTTCCTCAGTAGTGATGATTGTTAACATTTAATGTCATATGAAAATTTTTAAATTTTCATGAATATTTGGTGTATTACAGTAAAGGCTTAAAAAAATTTACCATTTTTTTTTACCCAATTGGAGAGCAAAAGAGCCATTTGGAGTGCAAATTTGAAGCTTGGATTGTGGAGCCTACGATCAATCATATTCAGAACCATCTGAAGCAGGTAATTCTAGAACTCATTCCTTACATTTTCACGGTTTTAAATTTCAATTTTGATGCATTTTTTAGGGTTTTAAGATAATTTTTCAAATGAAAAATGCGTTTTGCGGGCACTACACTTTTCCCTTTCAGGAACATTGGTGCCCGGGAGACATCGCATTTTTCCCTAAAGGAAAAAGAGGTGGCACTGCTATGTTCTAATAGGTAATTCACGGTGCCGCAAAATGTCCTAAAACGCTCTAAATATAAACCAAATTATCAATTTTAAAGGATTTTTAATGATTGGGTATGACTTCTAATCCTCCAATATAATGTTTTGGCAGGGTGCATTGTCAAAAATGTTGACATGGAAGGAGCGTGAACATGAACTGGATGCCATAAGAGGGGTAAATGACCAAGGAACCACGCATGCTCTTCATGAGTGTGGATTGCTAAAATTCTTCAAGGTACCAAGCATGAGAGAACAATTGAGACTATTGGAGTATATCCTCAGGATGTGGAATCCTGAGCAGCAATACTTTGAGGTGGGTGCTCACATTCTGACCATGGAGGTAGAGGACATCTACTTCCTGACAGGTTTGTCTAGGCAAAGAGCACCTATTTCCTTGACTGGTCCTCGTGGCAGGGACATTACTACTCAAAGACTTATAGACCATTACTTCTTTCCAAGCACACACATGAGTGGGAAGAAAAATCCCATTAAGGATGTGATTGACCTACCTCTACGGATGACCCTTTTTACCATGCAGTGTATCTCTGGGAGCCAAGGGGTTCACCAGGCATCCAGATCCCACATGTTATATGCCTTGGAGGCCATGGCCCCAATGGTATTCAACTGGGTAGAAGCCATATTGGCCACATTCAAAGAGCAACTGACCAAGTGTCAGCGTGGAGAACTAAATTAGTTCGGATACGACACAATATTAGTGTCATTCTTTTTTGAGAGGGTTCCACTACTGAGGCCACAGGTGGCCTTTACTGAGCTCAGGGAACATGATCCACACATGCTTATATGGGTGGAGATCATGGCCCACCATGGTGGTGGAGGACCGAGGGTCAAGTCAGGGGCAACCTTCTTTCGTTGGTTGGATGAACAACTCCTCATGATTGAGGATTATGCCTATGCATGCACTGAATTCAGAGGAGACCTAAACCTAGCCCTACCGGTAGATGAGCAATGGGGAGACCTTATTGAGCAAAACAATAAGATATACACATTTTTATATTTTTTTATCATTTTATGATTTTTATGTGTGGTAACGAGATATACTTCTTATCGTGTAAATGTGGGAATATCATGACCTGGAGGATCATCTCCAATAGACAAGTGAGTTGAGGCTCAATTTGTGCACCGTGGTGAGGATGAGACATGTCATTAGAGGAAATTTCAACTCAAAATGGGCCTCCTAAAATGAACTAATAAAATAATAGTTAAAATAATAAAATAATATTTATTAATTTTGGAGGAAGAAAAGAAAAAAACTACTTTTTTGTTTGTATTTTTGACATATCTCCCTGTGTTTTTACTCAAATTTCGATCGGGAGAGCTTGTTGGATGCAGAATTAAATTCCGCATCCAAGGAGTACCCACTCGGTATACTTTTGACGGACCCCACTACCCCAAAAACAAGAAATACCTAAAAAATGAAATGATGACATCATCATTCCATTTTTTTAGGTATTTCTTGTTTTTGGGGTAGCGGAGTCCGTCAAAAGTATGTCGAGTGGGTACTCGTTGGATGCGGAATTTAATTATGCATCCAACGATCTCTCCTGATCGAAATTTGAGTAAAAACAAAGGGAGATATGTCAAAAATACAAACAAAAAAGTAGTTTTTTTTATGATAGCTATCCCCAAATTTATATAAAAAAATGTTTAAGACCTATATGGTATTTAAAATTTAAAGCAATTTCATTGGCTAACACATGATGACATGGAATTTGAATAAAAGTTAAAAGGGCCATTTTGAGTTGAAATTTCCTCTAATGCAAGTCGCTTTGGTCACTTGCTACGTAGAGTGGAAAGGGCCATCATGTGATACTATGAGCACCATTAGAGTTCTGCATGATGTATACACTAAACACTCATAGCTTCAGTATTTTTGTTATCTTGTAGTGATGAAAGCCATCATCTTTCAGTCGGGGTCTCGTGACCATATTTTTGCTAATGGAATGTTATTTACATAGAATTTTTGTCTTTTACAGTTTATTGACAATGTATCATGTCATTTTACTTATCAATGTGTTAATAATGAGCAATGTACCAATCCAACATATAGTTAGCAAGTGAATTAGAAACTTTATTATAAGATCTTGGGATGTGTTGATAAGTAATAGATTCAAATGACCTCTCTAACAACCCTACCCTTCAAAAAATTCGAAGGAGTCTGGGTTTCAGACGACATAAACATGGTTCAAATGAGAAACCACAAGTTCAGAGTCCATAAAGATGACCAAGAGATCAATATCATGAGATGCAGCTTCAACTAGAAATCCTATCACTACATGATACTCGATGATGTTGTTGGTGGCTGAACCTAGACAGACTGCTCCTAAACTAACTAAGTCATTGGCTTGGGAATACAATACCCAGGCGGTTGAAGCGAGATTTAGGGTGTGACGAAAAACACCATCAACAAAACCATAGAAGAGAGTCACCTGCAGAATTTAAATCATAACATGGGATATGCAACATTGAACAAGAACCCAAAACCATACTTAAAATAACAAAACCACACTTAAAAAGTCAAATATATACATATATACAAGGCACTGATGCAAATATATCCTAAGCATAGTACCTTTTCAGGTACAACCCATTGCGGGGCTGCCCGAAAAATATCTTGTAATAGTCAACAAGCTTGTAGGCCCCTTTTTCCAAGACTTCGCTAACAATATAGGGACCATACCACATTGATTCTAGATTCCCTTTCCCAAGTTTATCATGTTTCTGATCATAAGTCAGAACCATATCTCCTTCATTGAAAACATGGGGTTGAACCGATTTATCATACTGAGCCTTGATCCATTTCTTATGTGATTCATTAGCTAAAGCGGCATCTCGTCATGTCTTGTCAAGGTTTGTTAGATAAAGAAAACATTCTTCCTCGATGGAAGTGTTGGGTAGAAGCTCAACAACTAGTTTTAGTGACGGAATTTCACATTCGATAGGCAGAACATCTTCTAGTCCATAGACCAATTGGAAAGGTGTGAAACCAATCGTTGTTTTCACAGAAGTTCTATAGGCCCAAAATGCAGAGAATAGATTTAAATGCCAATTTGATTTATGATCTCCCGCCATCCTACGAAACATGGTCTTA
Organism: Pseudotsuga menziesii; assembly: GCA_001517045.1. Taxonomy (NCBI): domain Eukaryota; kingdom Viridiplantae; phylum Streptophyta; class Pinopsida; order Pinales; family Pinaceae; genus Pseudotsuga; species Pseudotsuga menziesii. Next base: position 1,043,812 of record LPNX010393910.1, read on the forward strand.
AGGACCTTGTTAATGGCTTCCACTTGGCCATTAGCTTGTGGATAGTAGGGGGTTAAGTTTTCATGATGAAAACCCAACTTGGCACTCAACTCGTGTTGGAGCAAGGTCCCGCAGCTACAGAAGAAGCTGCTAGTTTTGGCAAAAAGAGATAATTTTTGGCGGAAAGAGATAAGTTTTGGCGGAAAGAAGACAGGGCAGAGCTATGACGCCGTAGCACGTTTCTAGCAGGAGAGCAGAGCCAAAAACCATGACTTTTGGGATAGAAAAGTCAAGAAGGCAACGGTACCCGAGCGGCCAAGAGAAGAAAGCTCAACCACTGCATTGAAGGCAGCAGCGAAAGACAGGAGGGCTTAGCGACCCTCATAAAGAAGAAGGAGCAACGAGGCTCAAGCATTGAAGGTGAAGGACAGAAAGAGAAGCGGTGCATAGTACCCATGGTCAGTGCCGGGAAGCATGGAAGACTGCAGAGAGCTGTGGTGTGACGGGAAGTGGCTACCTCAAGGATAGAGAGGACCGACTGTCACTAATTAGGGTTTGGGTTACTGTTGGGACAGGCCCACAGTGTTGTAATGGCGAGACCTTCGGGCCGCCTATAAAAGATTGTATTTTGTATTGTAAAGGGTTGGTTGGTGGGTTGGTTGGTTGATTCATAGGATTGAGTCGTTAGTTGGTCAGTTGATTATTTTTGTAGACTCAGGAGTCAGTCAGACAGACTGTGTTGTAACAATCCAGACACCTAGCTTGTCTGTGAGTCATTTGATTCTGTATGTAATCATCCACAGAGAAAGTAGAGAGGGAAGGATATATTGAAAGAAAGGCAATATAGAGATAGAAATAGGCCATAGATCTGGAAGAGATCTCGCGCTGCATATGCAGTGCAACAGACTGTGCTAACTTCCCTCAAGATATATAATAGAAGCACAGTTTGGTGGACGTAGCTCCCATCCAGGGGGTGAACCACGTTAAATCTGCGTGTTATGTTTTGCATGAATGTGTTGTATTTGCTTATTGTTGCTGGTTATTATGCATGTAATGTTAGTTGCAGTAAGTGAATGTATGTATTGTTCGATTCACAGTAAGGCAGGAAGATAGAAATAAGCTGAAGTATGTTAGTAAGCTGCTTAAAAGACTCCTTTACGTCTGTTTCTAATGACCATTTAATCACAATATAACTTCTGGGAAGTAGAGTTTCGCACATTGGCATAGTCAACGCTAAGAGCGCAAAGTTGTAAGTGGTAAGATATCGCAGAGAGGCGATATCGCACTGGCAGAGGAGCTGCGGTGCGCGATACTGCGAGCTGAGGGCTTAGCGTTGAGGGGAGGTTGGGCATTCCGCGGTGCGCAGAGAAGCGATAAGGTAGGAAATATTGTGAGTAAGTGGAAGTTGTGCGACGCGGGAAGAAATCATGTGACTTGCGCGTGGGTAAGAATCGCACGGGTAAAAGTGTTGCGAGTAGACGAGGACGTGCGATGCGCAGAGATAGTTGACCTTGTGACTCGCAGGAGTGGGAGAAAAGAAGTAGGATGCGCACAACCTGGTCCAAGACACTTGAGTCTTGGCCAACCCATTAGATTCACTTCGGGTGAGACTTCAGATCGCTTCGCGGTCTGTTGCCGAAAGGGCCAGTGAGTTGGGGGTGTTGTTGATTAATTATAGTAAACCCGGGTCTGCCCATGCAATCAACAACTCGACCATCATATGATTACGGAAATGGGATCCATGATCAGTTAGTATGGCTCGCAAAACTCCAAACCTAGCGATGACGTGATTAAATAAGAGGAGGGTGATAGTATTGTTAGATTTTTATCATTTAATCAATATGATCTAGGATCTTATTTGAGAGAACAACATGCATAGCAATAATCACAAGAGATAAGAGACACAAAGATTTTTTCTTAGGGAAACCATAAAGGAGAAAACCCTGCAACTTCCTAAGAGATAGAGTGAGCACCAAAAGAAAAAGTAAAACCCAAAGATACAAAGATGATCTCCGACAGCTGTTCTCTCTCTCACTTGTGCGAGATACTCCTATCTCACTCATGCGCTATTGTTGAGTGAGTGTATGTTCTAAATAGAGAGTCTCACTCTCTATTTATACTTGTTTTCCAATTGACTTTTACTCTTATAAGGCCGACCTCATTAGGAGAGTCTAATAACCCTAATATGACTCAACTGTGGGGACTATTTCCCTGACTTACAACAAAGGGTTAACCTCAACTCAATTGTGGGGACTATTTCCTCAACTTACAATAGAGGGTTAACCTCAATGACTTTACATGACTTTATTATATTAATGACTCTCCCCATCGGAGGAACAAACATCTTTGTCAGGGTACAATGAAATACAATATAAAATATACAAGTGAATACATTCCGAAGTTACAAATACATCAAAACTCCCTCTTAACTAGGAAGGTATTCTCTTGACATAGTTCATCAACACAAATCTTCATTATTGGATCATCATCAAAGCTAGATCATCATCAAATCTGGATCATCATCATCACTGCTCCTGCTATCTCTCAATTCTACTCATCATAGGAAGTTCTACAGAGCCAACCCTTTTTCATGCTAGATGTAGGTATCAACACTTATATCTAAACATGGGAGGCCTAGCCTGCCACCATGTCAAAAACTCCCAGTGCTTACATCTAACCATGGGAGGCCTAGCCTTCTACCATGTCAGAAAGGCCCATCACTTACATATGACCATGGGAGGCCCAACCTTCCACCATGTCAGAAAGGACCAACACTTACATCTGACCATGGGAGGCCCAACACTTACATCTGGCCATGGGAGGCCTAGCTTGCAACCATGTCAGAAAGGATTAAAGATTACATATGACCATGGGAGGCCCAACACTTACATCTGACCATGGGAGGCCTAGCCTACCACCATGTCAGAAAGGCTCAGCACTTACATCCACCGGCATGGTAGGACACACCTACTACCATCCAGGGAAAGGATCTGCACTTACATCTGACCATGGGAGCCCCAGCCTACCACCATGTGAGAAAGGCTCAACACTTACATCCACCGACATGGTAGGACACACCTACTACCATCCGGGGAAAGGCTCTGCACTTACATTTGACCATGGGAGGCCCAACCTACCACCATGTCAAAAAGGCTCCACACTTACATCCATCGGCATGGTAGGACACACCTACTACCATCCGGGGAAAGGCTCTTGGACTCATCCCTTCCCCTTGGAAGGAACCTCAATCTGACGAACACCAAGCTTCTATCTGAAGTACTCAAACTTCAATCTGGCCATTTCTAGCATAGAATCACATCAGTGTTGATTACATCCAAGGATAACCTGTGAGCTTTTCCAAGAGTGATTACATCTGAGGACAACCTATAGGACTGATTACGTTTGAGCAACCTATGGGCTTCACTAGGATTTTATGCTCAGACAACCTATCTCATTGGCTATGATAGAACTCATCACTCCCTTTTTTGGGATATCTCTATCTGGATCACATACTGGAGCTTCACTGCTCCTCTCTCACAAATAGCCAAGTAAGTGGCAACATATTTTCCCTCGGCTGTACTCAGCACCATGCAGGACTCCATCCTGCCAAACTAGTAGCCCATACTGGATCTCAAACTAAAGAAGCATCCCAAGGTGCTCTTCTTCTTAGTGGCACTACCAATTTGAATCAACATAACATGCATGTTAGTCTTCTGATTTGTATCATGCTCAATTGTGCCCTTCAGGTACCTCACTACATGCTTTTCAACCAGGTGATCATGTCTCGAATCCATAAGGAACATCAATGAACAAAACATCTGGTGATACATCATGGAATCAACTATATCTTGATGAAGCATCACTCAATAGCTTCAGGTTCGATGCCATGAGTGTGGCCATGGCCTTGTAGTCCATCATCCCAAATCTCTTTAGGATCTCCAGTACATACTTCCCTTGTCCAAGGGAGATTCCATCCACACTTTGCCACACCTCCATGCCTAGAAAGTAATGCATCATACCCAAGTCCTTCATCTCAAACTCGACAAAAAGTCTCCTTCTTACATCTTTAATGATTTCCTCTTTTCCTATCAGGAATAGGTCATCGACATATAGCACGAGCATCACTGGTCTTCTTCCTTCAAACTTGGAGAAAAATTTGGAGTCCACTTTACTCTTAGTAAATCCTAGAGCCATCATTAATCTGTCCATCCTATCATGCCATGTCGAACCTCAAAATATTTTGCAGTCACTCCCTCTGAAGCGGAGCATCATTCTCCCTCTGACTTTCATACTCTATGTATTGAAATATTATGTACTGGATAGGCAAGTAGCTTCCTCTACTACTAATATTATATGTATCCATCTAGGGTCACTGGATACCAAGATCTTCTATCTTGAACCTTTTGAAAAGTTCTTCCTGCACCCATTTGTGAGCTTGTCATCCTCTATAGGATTTCATCTTCAACCTTATAGCAAAGGTTAAGATCTGCATCACTCTAGGTGATCTTCAAGCTCCTCATGTATGTGTTATCCCATGGGTGCCTTCTGAGCTCGTATAAGTCCTTCTTTAATTTTCACACATGAGTCTTCCTGTCATGTGTCTCAATTCCAAGTGGCTGCAAATGTATCTTCGTAGTCTATGCCTTCTTTCTGTGAGAATTCTTGTGCTACAAATATTTCCTTGTATTCCACGATGTTTCCATATACTGCATGCTAGATCTTGTCGATCCATATGGAAGACACTACAGACTTCCCTTCAGGTCTCAACACCGCATCCTAGTCATCATTCTTCTTGAACTGGTACTCTTTGATCATAGTCTCCTTCCCTTTATTCTTGTCTACTTCTTCATAAATGGAAGGCTCTGCATCTACCATTCTCTTTATATTCTTCTAAATCTCTTTCTTTCACTACGGAAACTTCAGGTTCATCTTTAAGTATGCTCATTGGAGTAAATCTTGAACTGTCGTCACTTGTTCTTCGGAACAATTCTCATCCTTCTTTTCTTATAAGTGATTGTACGTGATCTTTCCTACAAGTCAAATGCACCAGTCATATGGTTAGAAATATTTCATAAGGCATAATCATAATGGAAAATTCTAATGCATAAATATATAATCATGCAACTATTTTAGCCAATACAACATTCATCCATATCTCGTATACACAGAAACTTTCCAAATGTCTTCCATCTCCACGATAACATTATTGAGAGTGTGTACTAATCCCAATATGTCAGCAAAGAGGTTTCATCTTGGATAAGTAGCAATGGAGTGTTGTATAACACTATGGGCTACTTACCCATAACATACATATTAGTAGTATATTGTTCATTAATGCAAACATTCTATCATGCATGATACATTTCACAACTAATCAATGTCATATAAACCATTAGATATATAGGAAAAGACAATTCAAATACTTATCTTTATTTGTTTGTGGGTAGACTCCTTCTTGAGCCTTCAACTTCATCATCTTCTTCATTCATAACATCATCATTTATTATCCAAATGCTAAGATGGATAAGAGGTTCTTCAAGAATCGAGTCCTTCATATTCCTCATTGCTTGAGGGATCTTCTTTGAATAATGAGATCTTGATCTTCAATTGCTCCCATATTTTCTTCTCTTATTATGAGTCGAGCTTCTTCTTGTGTGCACTCTTCCTAGAGTCTTCTAAAGGTAATCACTTATTTCTGGCACACATTCCTCGAATGAATGAATCCCATGATCATGGGAGGCCATTTAAGGTGGTTGTAACAATATATTATTCTTCATCAATTTCTTAGTCATAGCATTGAACAATTCCTTTTTGTGTCTTCAAGAATGACACATGAGGGCCGAGATGATATTTAATAGAATATGAAATGATTCTCTTGGCTCTAGCCTTAGCCTCATCTCCCTCTGGGTCTTAGAACTTCCTTATGATTTGAGGTGCCCATCCTAGTTCTGGAGTTGTCTGATTTAGGGTTTTTCAGAGAAACCCTATTTTTCAAAACTTGGAATATTTTAGATTTGATTGTATAGAAATATGTGCCTCACAAAACTATGATCATAACTGCAAAATATCTGATGCCCTAGTTTTCTTCAATTTCTTGATATTGTTTCTATGGTATCTCTAAAATTACTACTCCTCTATGTCTAAAACATCGCACTGAGGTAGCCTCATCTTTCCTCTTTCCAAAACCACAAATTTGAGCAGAATTGGTTTCACCAACTGGGACATATGAGATTTTTCCCAAGGTGACTTATTTTAGGACTGTTCAACATAGAAAACTTGTACAGACTTCCACATGTCACTGTTTCACCTTCGGGGTATGAAAATTTTACCATAGAATGTATAGTTCGTACCCTATCTGGAACATCTTGAGAAATTTCATTTGGACCTTCGTAGCCCAAGATATAGCAATTATCCCTAGGTGTCTTGTTTAGGGATGAATCCTGGGAGAGGCTATAACCCTGATTTGGAGGAATCATATCTCCCAAAATATATCTAATCTGAGGCTAAAACTTTTATAGAGGGTGCATCAGGAATTTATCTTTGGACTATAAACATTTCAGCTCCTGATCCTTCTCCAATCTCGAGATATAGCGAATGTACCGAAACTACTAGTTTTAGTATTTTAGGGTTTTCAAGCATGAAACCCTAATTTCCATTAGCTACCATTGCAGTTGGATTTCAGCTGTACAGTGAAAATAATCTGATTCATATTTAATGAGAACCTAAAATGGAAATACAAAAGATTTATATCTTACCAATTTGAGATGCTCGAACTGGATCTGGAGCTGATCTTTTGCAGTGCTGATTTTCTGGTCCATGGTCAAATTAGGGTTTGAATTTCCTGTAGTTTTACCCAACCAAAAATTTCGATCTTGGTCTCTAAGTTTCAATTTTGATGAGGAGGGAAATCCTATGCTGGGCTCACTCAAAAATTCCTCTTCTATGAAAATCCCTAATTTCTCGCAGTAGTGACAGGTCAAGAATTGAAAATGCTCGGAATCAAATTGTGATTCGACAGAAAGATGCGCCCCTCAATGGAGAGTTAGCCTAGCCTCCTTTTGCTGATGATATGTGGAGAGAGACCCAAAAAATAAGAAGCCCTAACTTGTGCATCTGCACAATGTCTTGTTCTTAAGTGAGCTTTGATGCCGTGTTATATTTTTATGATTTAATCAATATGATACAGGATGTCATCTGAGAGAATAACATGCACAAAAATAATCATAAGAGACAAGAGACACAAAGATTTTTCCTTGAGGAAACCATAAAGGAGCAAACATCGTACTTTTTTCAGAGATAGAATGAGCACCAAAAGAAAAAGTAAAACCCAAAGATACAAAGACGATCTCTGACAATTGTTTCCTCTCTCACTTGTGTGAGCTACTCCTCTCTCACTCACGTGCTACTGGTGAGTGAGTGTATGTTCTAAATAGAGAGTTTTACTCTCTATTTATACTTGTTTTCCACTTTAATTTTACTCTTACAAGGAAGACCTCACTAGGGGAGTCTAATAACCCTAATATGACTCAACTGTGGGGACTATTGCCCTGACTTACTACGAAGGGTAACCTCAACTCAATTGTGGGGACTATTGCCCCGACTTACAATGGAGGGTTAACCTCAATGAGTTTACATGACTTTATTATATTAATGACTCTCCTAATTGGAGGAACAAACATCTCCATCGGGGTACAATGAAATACAATATAAATTATACAAGTGAATACATTCCGAAGTTACAAATACATCAACAAGTATTACCATCCTTGGCATATGTAGGCATTTCCTCAGCCCATTTCATGAAATAATCAATAGATACAATAATGTAACCATGCACCCCAAATGAGGTAGTCTTACAATGCATACAGTCAATCCCCCATTTGTAAAAAGGGCCAACGATAATGACGGGGTGCAACGAAGAAGGGTGTGTGCGCTTCTTAGGATAAAAAAGCTAACAGGGTGGGCATTTTTTGACCGCTTCATGGAAATCCTTGAAGATCGAGGTCTAAAAGTAACCAACGCATAGAATTTTCTAAGCTATAGCCATCCTAGAAATATGACCGCCACATGCTCTAGAATGGCAGTAGTGGTGCGAAGTAGGATGTAATGACGAAAACATTGCACAACAATGACCATATCCATAGCTAGCTTCTCCACATGTGAGTATCGAGTTTCAGAGTCAAGAAGACTCTTACTAAGATAGTAGATCACATTTTCTTGGTCGTTCGAATCGTCCTGCACTAGAACCATACCAATGGTAGTAGTGGAGGCAGCAATATAGAGTATAAAATATTTTGAATAATTTGGGGGGTGTAACATAGGTGAGTGTGTTATGGAATTCTTTAAATTATCAAAATCCTATTGATCTTGATCATCCCAAAGGAAGGGAGTGTTTTTTTTCAACAGACGCATATAACCATGTGTTTTCTCTGCAAAATTGCACATGAAACAACGAAGAAAGTTTTCATTCCCTTGCAAACTTTGGAGTTTTGTGATGTCAGTCGGGTGGGGGGTAAGGCCACAATTGTTGCAACTTTCAAGGGATCAATTTGAATCCATCTTTGGAAACAATTAAACCAAGAAGGCGTCTAGTCTCAACACAAAAAAGCACTTGTTTGGATTACGCCGGATGTGAAAATGATGACATCGAAGAAAAATGTGTCTAAGGTGCCATGAATGATTCTCTCTCTGTTGTGAATGAGCAGGTAGGTCATCCAATTATGGTTCCACTATGTGTTTTATATCATGAAAAACATAAGACATGGGTCGTTGAAAAGTAGCTCCAATGTTTTTCAAGCCAAAAGGTAACTTGCGATAAGCAAAGGTTCCCCACAAGCTAATGAGTGTTGTTTTGTGCTGGTCGGTGAGCAATATCTCAATCTGATTGTAGCCAGAAAAGCCATCCATGAAAGAAAAAATGACACTTCCAACATAGTTGTCAATGATTTGATCGATGTGAGGGGTAGGAAAGTTTCCTTTTGGACAAGATTTGTTTAAGTCCCTAAAATCGATGCAAAACCTAATAGTGCCATGTTTCTTGGAAACAAGAACAATATTAGATACCCACTCAGTTAAAGGCATAGGGTAGATAGAATTAAATTTTAAAATTTTTTCAACCAGCTTTAATAGTTGTAGCTTTCCTTGGGTGGACCTGGTGAAGTTTTTGCCTAAATGGTTTTTCCATCGGGTAAGTCTTGTTTTCATGTATGACAATAGCTGGATCAATCCCAGGAATTTCTTCATAACTCTAGGAAAAACCATTGCATAATTCCTTGAAAAGAGCTTGGTATTCTTCAATTTCCATTTCTGAACAGTTCTGGCCAATGTGAACATGTTTGACAACATCTGGCTTCACCGATATGTCGATGGGAATCGTTTGAGTGATGTTGGACAAATTCCATTCAGAATCAACACCTTGTAATAATACATGAATTTGTGGATACTCGACAATATCAGAACTGATAAGAGATACAAAATCTAAATCTACCAAATCGACATTAGGAAGAAACAAATATCGATGGTGAGAATATTCCCATAATGATTCATCCGGACTCATAATCTCCATGATAGACTCACCTAATGGAAATGTCTATGAGAGATAATCCATAGTCGGGAGAGGGGAATCTAGCCAATAGGGCATATGGTAAGGATCTGATGCCACCAAATTTTGATCATCTATGTAGGCATTAGAAACAGATTAAATGGCATCATACAAGGCTTCGTGTGGACTCAGATAAGGCGATTCAACAATGTCTTTTCCTTTATACATGCCCCCGAGAATGGATGATATCATATTTACCATAGCAATTTTTGTACTAGGAGGGGAAGTAGTAGATGGAAAGACCCCCATAAGGGATGAATCTTTCAAAAGTCCAACTCGTATAGATTGATAGGGAAGAGGATACTGCCCTAACATAGGAAAATTATTTGTCGTGGTAGTGGTGATATCAGGCGAATAGTAATTGAGTTGATCGATGGTTACAATATTCCATTGATGCATAAATTGGAGCATGTAGAACACTGACCCAAGCAAATGTCGTTATAGCATAGAATCAATTCCTTCCTAATAATAGGTTGTAATCCAATGGAGCATCGATCACTTCTACCTGGATAGAAATAGTCCCCCCCCCCAGCTCAATGGATAATTCCAGTAGCAAGCCACGAGGTTGGAAACCTAGTTTGTCGAAATATTTTAAGGTGGTTGGTGATGGATTAAGTTCAATAGAACCAAAGGTTCTCCAACAAAACATAGATAAAACCAAGGTGGAAGCTCCTTTGTCCAATACAATTCGATGAAATTTTCTACCTACCACTCTAGTCATGATTTGAAACATGAGTTGGTGGGATAACCTTGATTTGTAATTATCCACGTTAAAAGTGATCATGGTGGATTTCTCTAGATCTAAGGCCCCCTAGGGCTGACAACAAATTATTTCGCTATGCAGGAAGCTTTGGAGTACCTCCAATGTGGACATGGCGCAAGGTTCTTAGGCTAAATCTTCAACAATGTTGTAGAATTGAGCAGATTGAGCACTAGGATTGAAAACATTTTTACGGATTGTACTCTTAGGAGGCACAAGATTGTGTCAAAACTAGGTTTATAAATAGTGAGAGGACCATTAAAAGAAAATGGAGGAGAGGGGTTGAATGGAGGAGTCTTCTCGAGAGAATTACCTTCATATTTCTTCTCAGGAGTTTTATCATATGTTTGGTTTTGAGTATTCAACGCAACAGTCTTGGAAGACATCATTCTATTTTCCTTGTGTTGCCGCCTTTCACACACCTAGGTCACGTGGCAGAAATATTCAAGCCACTCGGTGTGTCCTTGGGGGCAAGTCTCGAGTCAAGGCTGTCACCTTGTTCTTGACTCATCCGTTTAGGCTCAACTCCTAACGAAGCCAAGGGGGGTAGACCCTATTAAGTTACTAAGGATAAATACTTAGTATGGTGATGTTAAACTGAATGAGTTACTTAGGAGTTTGAAATTTAACTATAGACAATCAATGATGACAAGATACAAAAATGAACACACGAA
>LPNX010393910.1:1054879-1071563 GCA_001517045.1 Pseudotsuga menziesii
AGTACCTGCAAGGAATATGTGGGCTGAATGGAGTCTTTGGGGCTATTGTTTGTAATGCACCTGTTAGGGTGTGACAGAGATCGGCGCCCCGAGGTCACTTTTCAGAAGTTCCCGCTTCCTTTGGGTATTTTGCCAATGTGATGGTTTGATCTAGGTGTTGGATTTTCACCTGATGGTTTGTCAATTTGGGAGAGTGAGTCCTAATTATACTAGTCACTCAAGTGCTTTTGATACAGCTTGACTGATCGGACGAACCGTAGCCAAGTGCAGAGCATACACACCGGAGTCTTGTCAATTTTAGTAAATTTTAAAATTGGGTGTTCTTGTTAAAAAGAAAACCCTCCAGGAACCTCTTTCGATCCAAGTGGATCTCAATCGGGGAATAAAGGAGAGGTTAATTTTATAATAGCTGAAGAAACAAATGATAGAAAAGAAAATATATACACAATTTTGGTTTTCTAATTATTCCTACCACACATCTCTTTCCCCTTTCGGGTCAATCGGGAAGCCGTGGGGTAAGTATTAAAATTACTTTGAAATATCAAATATGGAAAATGAAATTGATAATGAATCCAGGTATACTATCCTGCAGATTAGAGCTATGCTAGTTTGAAAAGATATGAGCAAAAGGTAAAAAATTGACACCGACGCAAATACCCCCAGGGGGGATGGTGAATAGGCTCGAAAGAGCCTATTCGAAATGACCCTTTATTTTCATTAGCACCGATTTACAATATCCAAAAATTAAAATTGATGCACTTTGGTCCTTGTTATCTGGGATCCAATCTTACAACAAGCTTGTAACAAGCTAGAATTAAACAGGGTGATGGGGGGAAGATTCCGGGAAGCTCCGATTCGTCCAAAAGTTGGAAATTTGGTAGAGTTTCCTCCTCTTTTTTGTTGGGCCTGCTAAAAAATAGTGAGCAATCAGAATCAAATATTCCCAAACACACTTTGAAAGTGCTTTGGGTTACTACATTGGTTATAATAAAAAAACTTAAGTAAAATTTTGTTAAATTGGGGTAATCTAGTTATGCAAAAGGGAACCAAGGAAAGCAAACTTTCCTTGGGATCTTGGCTTGCTGTTTGGGCAGCCAATAAGATGTGCACTTTATTGTAGAATATGAATCTTTAAATAACAAAAAATAAACTACCTTATGAGCAAGTTTTAGATCTATGACTTAGCTACTTGCAAAAAGGCAATTCCTACACCTAGATCTATCTTTATGAAATGATATTCTTTATGAAATTGTAGATATAAGGAGAAAGACTCTTATGAAATAGATCTAATAATATATATTCAATTCCTAGAACTAGATCTGATCATAAGAGGGAGAGACAGGTAACCGAAAGATTGAATTTTTTAAGAAATGAGAAGAAGAGGAGAGAAGGTTGGCTCGTTGCTTGAATGGAGCAAGCTGAAAGGAGGCCCTTTTGTGGAGCACTGAGGGACAGAGTATTGAGCTTATTGGATAAGGAATGGCATCAATCTTGATCCACACCTTCATCCAATTAGGAACCTGCAACTAGATAACACAAGCCTACACAACACCTCATGAAATCTGGATATAGATGTATAAAGCAAAAAAAATGAAAGATCATGCAAACAAATATTATTTAAGCATGTAACTGAAATTATTGAGCATACATTATATGGATAAACAAGAACAAGCAATCTAACTTTCCTAGTTTACACCCTTACTTGATTCAACCGAATCCTTGAAGCCAGAACACAAAAGCAACACAGAATTTGGAAAGAAATTGTAGTTACCACATCAGCAGCATAACACTGAGAATCCACACAAACACATGCACTACACGGTATAGCCTCCAAAGCTTCTTTATTCGCAAATGATAATAAATACACAATTACAATAGAAATCCCTTCAATCCAGCTCTAACTATCTTGGAAGAGGGAGCTTCAACCAAGATATATACAAAAATAGGTCATCCAGCCCAGGGGGGCACAATTCCTCAAGGAATCAGATCAAATCAGCTAATGGAGAGTCAATCAATGCAGATCTGAAGCTGAACTGAGCCTACTTGTCAACCGGGGGCTTGATTGAGCTGACACATCAACCCATACACTGACACATCAGTCCACATAGCATCCAGGAGAGTCCACACGTGTGGAGGAGAGAGAGAGGGCACAATTCCCCATGAAGATAGCGGAATATCAACTCTGGATCTGATTTGATCACCTCCTTCAGTCAAGGATTTGTCAGATCCAGTCAATCTGCTTCAGATTTGACTAATTTCAATCAAATCGACTGAGAATCCACTGATTTATGATTTTGGATTTGCTCCATTATTCATCAATTTATTAATTAAAATGATCAATAATTGATTTTTGGGGCTTTCTGACCTGAGTGATGGAAAATCACTCAAAACTAGGAAATAGTGGGTCCATGGGTTTACATAGTTCTCTTAGCTTGAAAATGAGCACCTACATGACTGAAACAGATTATTTGGCCCACTTTTATTACAAAATCAATTTTTCCAATTAAACTATTAAAAAATAGCCTAAGTTTTGGAAAAATTAAATTTTAATAAAAAACACTGAAAAAATGAAAAATTGAAAAATTGAAAAAACCTAGGGGGACTTAGACATGTTCATATGAATCGAACATGATGTCTAGCATGCTTATACATTGACACATAGACTCTAATAACCTCAATAGACCTAAATGCCAAGCCGACCACCCCAACTTTGGAGGTATGGAGTGGAAAACTCAGAAATTATCAGTCACTTGTTCAACAACCAATAATAACCAAGGGAAAAGACACCCTGGGATGATCGGATTGACAAATAAAGTCTAAGAGACTGAGTCTTTTAAAGACACTATCATGCTAGAACATTTATTACAATTCCCCCATGGAGTATGGACATGTGATATGGTACAACAAGCACTTCCCAGAAGTACTTCCACAGGTCTTCTGAAGTTCGAACAAGTTAACCCTGTCCGGTTCACTAGGCTCACTTGATAAAAAACCACTAAGTACAACTTAGGTGGTAACATTCTAGCTCCATCTAGGGACACATTGTCTGACTGATCTTCTGTTCAAAGGAGAGGATGTGAGAACTCTGGAACCTCTGGGTCCTGCAAGGCAATTAGAGGTTGTCAGTAACATGTATACATAAGAAAAAAAATTAACTATAAAAGCAAACTAATGTACATAATTAGTCTGTAATGTGCAAAAAGGAATATTTTACAAAAACTAATATACAAAGGATAATTTTCAACATCGTACAAAATAAGTATAATACAATAATAAAATTTAGAAATACATGCAGGGCAAGGTTTAGAAATTGGCCCTAAAACCATCGATGCCGATAAAGGCATCAAACTGTCTCGGCAAAGAACAACTTGAGGAGGAAACCATTCAGTGGTAAGCTCAAACTTTCTCCTTCTAGGTCATTTAGATAGAAGGAGTTTGTTCTTGCTATTTCATCGATGATGTACGGTCCCAACCACAAGCTGTCGAGCTTTCCATGTTTCCCAGGTTTTTCCCATCATTTGTCCCAACGTAAAACCATGTCACCTACTTGGAAGGACCCTAGCCAGGTAGACTTATCAAAGGCTCTCTTGACCTTGTTTGAATTTATAATACTATGGTCAAGAGAGTTTCTTCTACTCTCATCTAGCTTGATCAACTAGTTTATTCTGTTCTGGATGGCCTCTTGATCTGAGCTGAAGGTTTGGAGGAGCTGATAAACATGAAGCTTTAGATGGACTAGTAAGGTGACATCAAGGCCATAGACTAGTTTGAAATGGATCCTCCCGGTTGAACTTTTCTTGGTGATCCTGTCGGCCCATAATGCTAATTTGATCTTGCTATCCCAAGCCTTCTTATTGTCGCCCACAATTTGTTTGATTATGGTCATTAAGTTCTTGTTACTTGATTCCACTAGAACATTTCCTTGGGGATAGTAATTGGATGAGTGAGATAGGATAATTCCATACTTGAAACAGAAAGATGACATCTCGGAAGAAACAAAGCATGGGACATTATCTGTGATGATTCTAGCTGGCACACCGAATCTTGTGATAATCTTATCTTCTAAGAAATCCATGACTATAGCATCGGTTGCCTTCTTGGTGGGTATCACCTCTAACCACTTGGTAAAATAATCAGTGGTGGTAAGAATCCAAGAGTAACCATTGCTTTAGTTATCTTTGAACTTACCAATGAAGTCAAGCCCCCACTGCTGGAAAGGGGCTTGGACTACTATTGGATTTAAAGGCAAGGCTTTCATTTGTTTCTTTCCGGTGAATAACTGACACTAGGGGAAAACTCTGACAGCCTTGTGCAGATCTGAAAAATAGGTTTGGCCAATAGTAGCCTGCTCTAAGGATTTTGTGGGCGGTTGTTTTTGCTGCAAAATGTCCACCACAAAATCCTGAATGGAACTCAACCATGAGTTTCTTAACCTTAGGTTCATCGACACATCTAAGTATTAAACCATTGGGGTTTCTCCAACCCAAACCATCTTTGGTCAAATAATACTTAGTTGCTTTCAACCTTAATGCTCTTCTTTTATGACCAAGTAAGTGATCGGGGCATGTAAAGTTGCGGAGGAAAAATATGATGTCGGTGTACCAAGGGTGCTGCTCTAATCTCTGAAGCTCGTCTGATACACTTTGCTCTGAATCCTTGTTCTGGTAGATTATTCCTAAGGCCTTTTCATTTTCCTGGGTCAACATCTTTGCAAGACCCTGTCCCTTAATTAATTTAGTAGGTTTTATCTCCAAATCATATTCTTGAATCTTTGAAACCCACTTACCCCTGATTCCTAGACAATCCTATTGAGACATGATATCCTTGCATGGGGTACATATCCAATGGTTTTGGAGTAACCTATATAAGTTCTGAAATGTTTAAGGGACTTGAAAAGAGCATAGGCCTATTTCTCCATCGTGGTATACTTCAATTCTGAATTTTGTAAGGCTCTACTCATAAAGGCCATAGGTTGCTCTTGTCCCTCCTTATTCTTTTGAAGTAAAACATCGGTAATGGTGTCTTCTAAGGAAAAGGAAAATATCTGGAATTCTTTGGAATAATCTGGACTAATCAAGACCAGGGACATGGATATGTCATTTTTGATGGACTTGAATGCAACTTTCCCTTCATCTGTCCACTCAAACTTAGCATCTTTCTTTAATAACTTTTGTAGAGGTTTCATTAATTTTGCTAAATTTGGGATGAATCTTCTTATGAAATTGATTTGACCATTAAAGGACTGGAGAGCTTTTAGATTCTAAGGAAAGGGGACTTTCTTAATGGCTTCAACTCTCTCAGGATCAACCTTGACACCATCCTTAGAAATGATGTGCCCCAACAACTTGCCTTCATCAACTCCAAAGATTGACTTGGCGGGATTCAAGGAAATACCATATTTCTGACATCTTATAAAAACCTGCCTAAGATGACTTATGTGGTCAGATCTTTGTTTTGAAAAAACAGTTAAGTCATCCTGATATATTTCAATTATTTTTCCTATAAGTTCTTTGAAGGCAAAATCCATGGCTCTTTGGAAGGTGGCACCAACATTCAATAAGCCAAAAGGCATTCTTAGAAATTTATAGGTACCCGAAGGTGTGGTGAATTTAGTCTTATGTTGATCCTCTTTATTTACCAACACCTGGTTATAACTGGAAAATCCATCCAACATGGATATCATTCCTAATCCTATTACTCTTTGAAGCAAAGTTTCCATGTCGGGTAATGGGTAATTATCTTTGAGGCATGATGTATTCAGATTTCTAAAATCTATACAAATTCTAATTGACCCATTCTTCTTTCTGACAACAACTAAGTTGGAGCACCAAGATGAATGTCTTGTAGGTGCTATGATCCCTGCTGCTAATAACATCTTCTGAAGTTCCTTCTGCACAATGGGGGCCAACTTAGGATTTATTCGCCTAAGTTTTTGTCGGAAAGGTTTGACCTCCTTAGCTTCTTCTGTGAGGGGAATAGTGTGTTGAAACACATCCTCCCTATAGGATTTAAGCTCATCATAACTAAAGGCCAACACATCTCTATAATCTTTGATTAGGTTGATCAAATTGTTCCTTTCCTTTTCCGAAGTACCCTTTCCAATTTTTATTAACTTGGGATCCTTGTCAGTTCCTATGTTTATTTCCATATAATTCCCAATTTTTATTTCTTCTTTTTGTTTTTTTTATGATCCTATCGATAAAAAATATTCTCAAAAGATATAAGGCTACTTGGGATGTGATTCCTTTCATTATCCTCACACTCTTGATACTCTTTACCTTCTTGCTGATAACTGATCTTGCAACCTTGAAACTCTTGTAGATTGTGGATGAATCTCAAGAGTTTCTCATCATATTTGAACACCTGCCAGTGGTCTATATTATCTGGAATTGAAGGTCTGAAATTGATTTCCATCTTTCCATTCCCATTAATCATTTCATCCGATGGCTGGAGGGTGGATGCTGCTACTGCCAATTTATCTGCTAACCCATTCATTTCCCTATGGACCTTTTGAATGTTAAGTGTATCAAACCATTCCATAGTGTCCCATGTGGCATTCCTATACTTTCTTAGTCTGTCATTTTTGCATTGATACTGATTCTTAATATGGAGGACAACTAAATCTGAATCACCCTTTATGTTCAACATCTTTATCCCCATATATTTAGCGGTTTCTAACCCTAGGAGCAATGCCTCATACTCGACTACATTGTTTGATGCTTCAAACTCTAACCTGAATGCAAAGTTGTAGACTTTATCTGAAGGAGAGATGATCACGATGCCCGCACCTTTTCCGGTTTTTGGAATAAGCCCCGTCAAAGTACATTTGCCAAAATTCATCTATCTTTTCATTTTTAATGTTTTCCTTAATAGGGGCCATGAAATTTGACAAAATAACATAGTTTCCAAAGTTATCAGTGAAATGAACAAATTCATTTCCGTGCTTCTTAGGGTTTTCTACATGTCATTTCCTCAGCTTTTCTCTGTGGAGGATCACCCTAGTGTTCTCTGATGCAGGTATAGTAGCATATGTCCAATCCATTTGAATGTGCCCACCAAGGGTTGCGGCCCATTTTCTGGATAGCAACATACCCCAATTATCTGGAACATCTATCACCACCACATCCATCGACATGTCGATATCAGGATACTTATCCAACTTAACCTGTAAATTTAAGATTATCCCTACCACTTAAACTTCTCTTGCATCCATGGCACAAACATTGTGGTAGGGTCGGGTGACCCTTAGATTTAGCTACTCCATTACTTTTCATGTCATGACATTTGATGAAGCACCTGAATCTAACATGCAGTTATGAAGGAGAAGTTTATCAACTAAGAGGGAGACATAAAAAGGTGGGCGGTCTTCTCTTTTCGGATCAACACTATTGAGGACTATAGGCATATCTATAGGTTCAATATGTTCAGATTCAAATATAGAATTGTTATTAGGGAGAGGATCCTCTTTGACAATATTATGAGCTTTAATTTGACTATCCTCTAAGGCTTTCAACAACTTTTATTTTTGACTAGGAATTTTAAGGACATCAGTTGCATAAACATGAATCTTAGCACTACTTATCCATTCTCCCATATCAATATTTGATTCATGGACAATAGGAGGATCTGGGAGGGGAGGAGCAGTTACCTTTGGCCTGTACTGTTTAGACGGTGATGGCTTCTCTCTTCTTTGATATACTGCTCCCTTGAACCTAGCCTCCTTCATTTCCTTAATTGCTTCTGGAGAAGGCATTACACCATAAAACTTGGAAAGGAGATCCTTCTCGTAACCGTAATCCGTGGCCTGCTGCCAATGCTGGTTTGATAAAGGATAGGTTCGACCTACCATGTACACATGATCAGACTCGCCTGATGTTGTTTCCTGATTACTGACCTCCGCCATTCCATGTTCTATAACTTGGTTTTCTATATAGCAAGTGCTTTCTTGGTGGAATTGATCACAAGGTCTGCACCATGGAATGACTTCTTCTACCAGGTTAGTTGAGTCTAACTAGTTTGGAATCCTAGGTTCTTGTTGAGGAGCCTTCTTCTGATACACCTGATTCTATTTAGGCTAAAAGTTCCTAGGTCCATTATTTCTTTCCATTGTGATTATTCTGTTCTGAATATTATTCAATTGTATAGATTGATTTTCCATGAGTTGGTTTTGACTAGTAATCACTTTTTCTATCAGGTTAGTTACCTTTTCCATGGGGTCTTTAGAGGTTGCCTTTTCCTCTAATTCAACAGCCTTTCCCTTCTCTTTGTTGTATGAAGTGTTTCCCCTAGTGTAACCTGGAATGTTGGATTTTCCTGAAAATTGCATATTATTTTCTATTTTCTCGGCCAAATCCTGAGCAGTTTTTAGATCGGTTGTCTCTTTGTCCCTTAACTAGTACCTCAAATCACTAGTGAAAGCTTCAATGTAAGATATGAGGATGGAGGCATCCCTTGGCTTGATTTCTCTAGGGAGGTTTGCAATGACACGCCTGAACTTAGTATTAAATTCATCAGTGGTTTCATTTTCCATCTTTTTTATGTTATGAAGGGCAGCAAGCAGATGTCTTGGTTCTTTCTTTTCCCCCCATTTCTTCTTAAAACCTTCCAGGAATTCATTAAGAGTTTTATATGAATCATCAGCAAGGTTGGTGTACCATTCCGCAGCATCATCCTCTAAATATAAAGGAAAGAGCTTCATTTTGACATCTTCATGGTTAGAGGCAGCATTATTGCAGTAACTGACCAGGTGCTTATCAAACTTTCGAAGGTGAGTCTTGGCAGTGATGGCATTATTTCCCTCGAATATGGGGAGCTTCTTGATAGCATCATTGGGAATGTCATGAGGACTACCTGCTATCTGAGAAAAGTCAAGGGGTTTGTAAAATTCCGTCATTTCTTGAGATTGGAAGGTATGACTCTCTACAAATATGTGATGGATATCTGAGAGGGATTGGTCTCTTAAATTTTCAAGGTTTCTACGAGAAGTCTGCCTATTCAATCTTTCCCTAATAAATCTTTCGGTAGCAAGGAGAGGATTGAATAATTGTCGGCGGTTTCTTTGGGTATAAATTCTTGAAGGGATGTTAGATAGTGGAGTCGTCAGATGGATCGAGTTTTAATTTTTATGTTTTTAAAAGACTAGATCAATCAAAAGTTTTTATCTTTTTAGTTGTTTAGAAAAAAATTTAAGCTAAGTCATACTCGGGAATAAAAATATTTATCCCTGGCAACGGCACCAAAAAATGTTGCCGCCTTTCACACACCTGG
Source organism: Pseudotsuga menziesii (assembly GCA_001517045.1). Taxonomy (NCBI): domain Eukaryota; kingdom Viridiplantae; phylum Streptophyta; class Pinopsida; order Pinales; family Pinaceae; genus Pseudotsuga; species Pseudotsuga menziesii. Next base: position 1,064,147 of record LPNX010393910.1, read on the forward strand.
GTCACGTGGTAGAAATCTTCAAGCCACTTGGTGTGTCCTTGGGGGCAAGTCTCGAGTCAAGGGTGTCACCTTGTTCTTGACTCCTCCGTTTAGGCTCAACTCCTAACAAAGCCAAGCGGGGTAGACCTTATTAAGTTACTAAGGATAATTACTTGGTATGGTGATGTTAAACTGAATGAGTTACTTAGGATTTTGAAATTTAACTATAGACAATCAATGATGACAAGATATAAAAATGAACACACGAAAGCACAATGCTAAGACACAATATATATATAAAGCAAGAAAATAACCAGTGCCTTAGAATGGAGTCAAAAAATAGAATCAATGTACTTGCATGTGCTTGGAGTGAATGTTTTGCAATTGCCTCTTGGTACATTTTAAGTTAAATTTGAGGTGTGAGTTGCTTAAAATTAGGCGAAGGGGTGGACTCTAGATATACCTGAGAGTACTTGGAGTATGTCCAAAACTAAACCTTCACGGATACCCACAAGGAATATGTGGGATGAATGGAGTCTCTGGGGCTATTGTTCGTAATGCACCTGTTAGGGTGTGACAGAGATCGGTGCCCCGAGGTCACTTTTCAGAAGTTCCCGCTTCCTTTGGGTATTTTGCCACCATGATGGTTTGATCTAGGTGTTGGATTTTCACTTGATGGTTTGTCAATTTGGGAGAGTGAGTCCTAATTATAATAGTCACTCAAGTGCTTTTGATACAGCTTGACTGATCGGACGAACCGCAGCCAAGTGCAGAGCATACACACCAGAGTCTTGTCAATTTTAGTAAATTTTAAAATTGGGTGTTCTTGTTAAAACGAAAACCTTGCAGGAACCTCTTTCGATCCAAGTGGATCTCAATCGGGGAATCAAGGAGGGGTTAATTTTATAATAGCCAAAGAAACAAATGATAGAAAAGAAAACATATACACAATTCCGGTTTTCTAATTAGTCCTACCACACATCTCTTTCCCCTTTCGAGTCAATTGGGAAGTCATGGGGTAAGTATTAAGATTAATTTGAAATATCAAATATGGAAAATGAAATTTATAATGAATCCAAGTATACTATCCTATATATTATAGCTACGCTAGTTTGAAAAGATATGAGCAAAAGGTAAAAAATTGACACCGACACAAATTCCCCCAGGGGGGATGGTGAATAGACTCGAAAGAGCCTATTCGAAATGACCCTTTCATTTTATTAGCAGTGAGTTACAATATCAGAAAATTAAAATTGATGCACTTTGGTCCTTGTTATCTGGGATCCAAAGGCTTACAACAAGCTTGTAACAAGCTAGAATTAAACAGGGTGATGGGGGGAAGCTTCCGGGAAGCTCCGATTCGTCCAAAAGTTGGAAATTTGGCAGAGTTTGCTCCTCTTTTTTGTTGGACCTGCTAAAAAATAGAGAGAAATCAGAATCAAATATGCCCAAACACACTTTGAAAGTGCTTTGGGTTACTACATTAGTTATCAAAAAAAAAACTTAAGTAAAATTTTGGTAAATTGGGGTAATCTAGTTATGCAAAAAGGAACCAAGGAAAGCAAGCTTTCCTTGGGATATTGGCTTGCTGTTTGGGAAGACAATAAGATCTGCACTTTATTGCAGAATATGAATCTTTAAAGAATGAAAAAGAAACTACCTTATGGGCAATTTTTAGATCTATGACTTAGCTACTTGCAAAAAGGCAATTCCTACACCTAGATCTATCTTTATGAAATGATATTCTTTATGAAATTGCAGATCTAAGAAGCAAGACTCTTATGAAATAGATCTAATAATATATATTCAATTCCTAGAACTAGATCTGATCATAAGAGGGAGAGACAGGTAATCGAAAGATTGATTTTTTTAAGAAATGAGAAGAAGAGGAGAGAAGGTTGGCTCATTGCTTGAATGGAGCAAGCTGAAAGGAGGCCCTTTTGTGGAGCACTGAGGGACATAGTATTGAGCTTATTGGATAAGGAATGGAATCAATCTTGATCCACACCTTCATCCAATCAGGAACCTACAACTAGATAACACAAGCCTGCACAACACCTCATGAAATCTAGATATAGATGTATAAAGCAACAAAAATGAAAGATCATGCAAAAATAATCTTATTTAAGAATGTAACTGAAATTCTTGAACATAGATTATATGGATAAACAAGAACAAGCAATCTAACTTGCCTAGTTTATACCCTTACTTGCTTCAACTGAATCCGTGAAGCCAGAATACGAAAGTAGCACAGAATTTGGAAAGAAATTGCAGTTACCACATCAGCAGCATAACATTGAGAATCCACACAAACACATGCACTACACGTTATAGCCTCCAAAGCTTCTTTATTCACAAATGATAATCAATACATAATTACAATAGCAATCCCTTCAATCCAGCTCTAACTAGCTTGGAAGAGGGAGCTTCAACCAGGATATATACAAAAACAGGTCATCCAGCCCAGGGGGCCACAATTCCTCAAGGAATCAGATCAAATCAGCTAATGGAGAGTCAATCAATGCAGATTTGAAGCTGAAATGAGCCTACTTGTCAATTGGGGGATTGATTAAGTTGACACATCAACCCATACACCGACACATCAGTCCACAGAGCATCCAGGAGAGTCCACACGTGTGGAGGAGAGAGAGAGGGCACAATTCCCCATGAAGACAGCCGAAGATCAAATCTAGATCTGATTTGATCACCTCCTCCAGTCAAGGATTTGTCAGATACAATCAATCTGCTTCAGATTTGACTGATTTCAATCAAATCGATTAAGAATCCACTGATTTATGATTTTGGATTTGCTCCATTATTCATCAATTTATTAATTAAAATGATGAATAATTGATTTTTGGGGCTTTTGGACCTGAGTGATGGAAAACCACTCAAAACTAGGAAATAGTTGGTCCATGGGTTTACATGGTGCTCTTAGCTTGAAAATGAGCACCTACATGATTGAAACAGATTATTTGGCCCACTTTTATTACAAAATCAATTTTTCCAATTAAACTATTGAAAAATAGCCTAAGTTTTGGAAAAATTAAATTTTAATAAAAAACACTGAAAAAATTAAAAAATGAAAAATTGAGAAAACCTAGGGGGACTTAGACATGTTGATATGACTCGACCATGATGTCTAGCATGCTTATACATTGACACATAGACTCTAATAACCTCAATAGGCCTAAATTTCAAGCCGACCACCCCAACTTTGAAGGTATGGAGTGAAAAACTCAGAAATTACAAGTCGTTTGTTCAACAACCAATAATAACCAAGGGAAAAAACACCCTGGGCTGATCGGATTGAAAAATAAATTCTAAGAGACCGAGTCTTTTACAGACACTATCATGCTAGAACATTTATTACAATTCCCCCATGGAGTATGAACATGTGATATGGTACAACAAGCACTTCCCAGAAGTACTTCCACAGGTCTTCTAAAGTCCGAACAAGTTAACCCTGTCGGGTTCACCAGGCTCACTTGATAAAAAACCACTAAGTACAACTTAGGTGGTAACACCTTGGTGGGGGAAGAGGGACCATGCAAAGATGTATGATCAATTAATTGTTGTTGAGACAGGAAAGGGTAAGTTAACACTGCCGATGTGGGGTTATTCATCAAAAACTTGTTGATCTCTTCACGACAAGGACACTCCTTCGTGAAGTGATCACATCCACACAACAAACAAGGGTACTTAGCCTTCCTTTTAGGTTTGGTTTCATTCTATGGAGTCATGGTTTTGGTATTCTCTTGCTGGTTTCCAGGTTTTTTATTTCTACCTTTATGTTTCTTCTAATTACTGGGTGTTTGAGAAGACTGGATAACATTCACCTCAATAGAAATAGTAGGAGCGGAAGAAGTTGCATTAGAATCACTCTGTAACTTGGCAGGATTAGTTGTGGATGGAGGTTGGATTGAACCAACAACACCATCTATAGGATTCTCAGTAGGTGGCTTGGTAGGATCGGTGTTGGGATGAGGAGAATTAGGAATCAAAGCATATAAATTCCTAGACTAAGAATAAACTAAGTCCAAATATTGAGCTCAATTAATAGCCCGCTCTTTCGTGAAAACACCACCCATATCCACATCTCGGGAAATAGGAGACAACAAGGATTTGGTAAACCAGTCAGCTAACAATTGATCCAAAATAGGAGCTTTTATTAATCTTTGATGTCTCCTCCACTCATGAATATGATCGAATATGTGAGTAGAATTATTTTGTTGAAGAGAGGTCAAAAGGTCCGTACCGGTTTCATACCGGATGGGTAACTGGAAATGAGTAAGGAAAACAATTACCAACAAATTAAAATCCACAAACGAGTGTTGTGGAAGCTCTATATACCATTTTGTAGCTATATCAGTCAATGTTCTTTGGAAGAGCCTCAAACGAATTGAATCATCCATCATGGAGTTAGATGAACACCATAGATGGAAAGTCATCACATGGTTTTTTGGATCTTCACCTTGTTTTCCATCAAATTTTGGGATGTTTGATGGTAACTTGACTGGAATTGTTGGCAAAAAAGGGTCATGTTGGATGGGATCATTAATCAACTTGGATAATTCTAGCATATCCAAGGGAGCAAAAAATGGAATATGTATGTTAGGTTACAAGTAATTATAGTATTGATAAGGTAAGGCTACCCCAGTAGGACCATAGGTATGTTGAGTTTGGCCATAATACTCAACAAACTGTTGATAATTGGGAGCATTTTGACCCATGAACAGAGGTTGTTCTTGGTTAGGTCCAGCTTGGGGTCCGTAAGTAGGTTGAGTCCACTAATTGGTAACTCCTCTAGGATAAGGGACATATAACATATTATTGTATTGTGCCCCGCTAAGATATTTATTACCAATATTGGGTTGTTGAGGAGGGACCCAAGCTGATGTGGGAGGCCGTGAAGATGGACCAATAGGACCATAACCAGCATGACCACTAGGTCTAACAGCTGGAGGGGGAGGCTATGGAATATTATGTAAAATAGGTACATAAGATCCTCTAGCTGTATGGGATGTAGGGGGTAAAACCTGCATTCCAACATTCGACAAAGTTATGGGAGGAATATAAGTACCTCCCATTATAGAATTTGACGCTGGATTCTAAACATACTGTGGCACTCCTGTAGGAGAGGTAAGTCTAGCCACCGATGGTGCATATGGAGAATTTGATGGAATGGCACTAGAAGGGACATTCAATGATCTACCCAAGATATCACTAGGTAAAAGGTAGGGTAAAGGCATTCTAGAGTTTGGATTTATCTCCATAGTTGACACATTTACGACACTAGTAGAACCAAACTGAGAGATATCTTGGCTAAGTGAGGTTTCCAAAAATGGGGCATTCGACCCAAATGTAGGAGCTACCATTTCATCAGGATGAAATTGATTGATCCCAGCTCCTGAAGGAGTTGGGATGGAAAAATATGGATTTCAAGAGGAGGGTTTCTTCGCTAAAGGTGGTACTGAAAGGTTAGTAATGGGAACATTGGAAGGAGGAGAGAATTCACCTCCTCCTTCCATAACAAAAAATCATTCCAATTCAGGCATAGAACCACTACCTGCTTCAAAATTTGTATCCATATCTCGCTCCATGGAAGGTTGGGTTGCAAGGTGTAAAGGATTTTCAGGTGATAACCCTTGTAACCAATGGGATATTCTCCATAGAAAATCATCCAGTTTGGAAAGGTCAAACTAATCTCAGAAGTAAAACCTTTATCTAATCAGGAAAATCAAATGCTACTCAAGCTAAAGCAACAATCAAAATTGTGATAGGAGTGGTTTAAAAGTTAGGATCGTCATAGGATTGTTAAATCACCACAACTCGCAATACCGTAGGGTCCAACAGTAAAAATTGACAAGGACAATTGGGACCATACCCTTGCATGAATACCCGACTACCTAGACGAAACGTGGGTATAAATCTCCCTGAGTGCTATTATCGGTGTATTATGGTGATAGGATGGTCAAAGGTATATTCTTGGATGGTCTTAGGATCCCTAAAAGTGTCTCCCGATATGCACAAGGTACGTGGGATATCCACTCCATAGTAGTGTTGTTTAATGCACAACCGTTCGAAAGGGGCCTTCCTATATATCAGTGAGTACATGAACTACCTTTTGATATACCTCAAGGGTACGTGAAAGGTCGTTCTATGTACCAGTAATATGTGGAAGAACCACAGGATCCCATGGATGCAGTGCAGGGAAATAACAACAGCTCCTACGTTTAAAGACACTGGAACATGTCTCTAACCTATCACACCTTTTTACAAATTTTAACCTAAAACTAGCACTTAATTTTATCTTTTGCAGTTAGGTGAAATCATGAGGTGAGTACTGAAAAGTAAAACCATGTAATGATGCTCGTGCAAATCTTTTCACTTTCACTTTTCATAAAATGGCCTACTTAAGGAAGAGATAGAGGTTTGGTTGCTACTTATCCAAAAGGAATAAATCCCAAGAAAAACAATATGGAACTATATTTTCAAACCTATTGCTAGCATATAAAGACTTCAAATGCAAAAAATATTGAAAAGGAAAAGGATGGGATCTCTTTTGAAAAGAAAGATTGCAATGACTACTTAGCACTCAACACTTCTTCAAATTCTTCAAAATGAAAGAAATATGCAAACAACAAACTTTTTGTTTTTGTTTGAGAGGAAAAATATATAAGAAGCAATTAGAATGTAAACACCTGAAAGTATATGAGACTAATCAAGTCATTAATAGTTCATACCTATGCTTAAGATCTAAAACTTTTTTCTCAACTTTTTCAAAAATCAAATATGAAGATAATATTAAAACAAAAGCAATACTACTTTCTTACCAGTTGGTCCAAGGATGATTCAGAGATCTGAATACGCAGTTGATTTTCAAAAAAATCTTCTTCAACTAAAAATCAAGTGGGCAAGAAGCTCATAAACCAAAATCAAACTAGTCCTTGAAGGCATAAACCAATCAGGCCTAAACACACTTTCCATATTTTGATCAACAATTTAAACTATCAATAACTAAGCCATACAATCTCCAGAAACCAAATTACAAATGCTAAATCTCAAAATAAAATTGGGTTTGGAACCTGTTACCACCTAAGTTGTACTTAGTGGTTTTTATCAAGTGAGCACAGTGAACCGGACAGGGTTAACTTGTTCGGACTTCAGAGGACCTATGGAAGTACTTCTGGGAAGTGCTTGTTGTATCATATCACATGTTCATACCCCATGAGGGAATTGTAATAAATTCTCTAGCATGATAGTGTCTGTAAAAGACTTGGTCTCTTAGACTTCATTTGTCAATCCGATCAGCCCAGGGTGTTTTTTCCCTTGTTTATTATTGGTCGTTGAATAAACGACTGATAATTTCTGAGTTTTTCACTCCATACCTCCAAAGTTGGGGTGGTCGGCTTGGCATTTGTGCCTATTGAGGTTA
>LPNX010393910.1:1071684-1161541 GCA_001517045.1 Pseudotsuga menziesii
CTTGACTGAAGGAGGGGATCAAATCAGATCCAGAGTTGATCTACAGTGGTCTTTATGGGGAATTTTTCCCTCCCTCTCTCCTCAACACGTTTTTGGCTCAACTGGATGATTTTTGGTGGATTCTTCAGTGTTTGGGCCAATGTGTCAGTGTATGGGTTGATGTGTCAGCCAGATCAGGACCCCGGTTGACAAGTAGGCTCAGTTCAGCCTCATTTCTGCATTGATGAACTATCCATCAGAGGATTTCACTTGATTCCATGAGGAATTGCGCCCCCCCGGGCTAGATGGCCTGCAATTTGTATAAATCAAGGCACAGCCTCCTCTTCCAAGCTAGTGAGAGCTGGACTGAAGGGCTTGCCATTGTAACTGTGTACTGATCTTATTTTGTTGAATAAAGAAAAGCTTTGGAGGCTCAATTGTGGAGTATCTTTCATGTGTGGATTGTCATTGTCTTGCTGCAATCGAGGTGAAACTGTTATTTTTCCAGTTTTTTGCACTTAATTATTGTCTGCCTGAATGGTTTCTTAAATCATAAGGATAGATCATTGTAAGTAAGCTTACTTACTTTCTATTTGCTGCATATGTTTGAATGAGTTAATACCTGTATGTTAAATAAGGTTATTTGCATACTGTATCATCCCTTTCTCATATGTATCTTCAGATCTGATAGTTCTGTGTGCAGGAATTGTGTTGTAGCTTACAGGTTTGCCGTAGCTAGAAGATATATGGTTCAGGTTTGATTCCATTGATTTCCAGCAGAGATTTCTAAGATCGTTCCCCTCGGTGCTTCTCTACCAAGGTCCCTCTGCAGATCTGCTTCAACAACAAGCACCTTTCTTCCCCTTTCTCTCCTTTAAAATTATTAAACTTCCCTCAAACTAGTTACTTTAAGGTCTCTTTTTAAATATGATCTATCTCATAAAGAAAAGAATACATAGATCTAATTATCAAGATCCCTTCAATTTTCTAGATCTTAGCTTCATTGTGCACATAAAGTTCAAATTCAAGAGATCTAGCTAAAATTGCCTTAGTTTCGCAAGTAGTTTATTGAAAAATTCATAGCTTGCTGTTAAGGTAGTTTCATTTGCTGTTCAATAATTTCAATATTCTACAATATCAGTGCTGTTAATTGGATACACAAAGAGCAGTCCAAGATCCCAAGGAAAGCTTGCTTTCCTTGGTTCCCTTTTCGTCGGTTTAGCTAGTTTAATTTCGTTAATTTTTGAGATAAAGTAGGCTGACCCGAAGGCACTCTTAAAGTGATTTGGGGAATTTTTTATTCTAATTCACTCACTTTCATTTATAAGGTATGACAGAGAAGAAAATAAGTTGCTGTCCAAAGTGGCTTTTGGAGCGCTCAAATCCCCCCAGGGGGCTCTCTTTTGTCACATAATTTGTAATTGTTTTGCATAAACTGTAATATCTTGGTTTCAGCCTGTATAAGGACCAAGAAAGCTCTGTTTTATTATTTCTTTGATATTGTAACCTCTGTTTTAATTCATTCTTTGAATAGGCTCTTTCGAGCCCATTCCCCATCCCCCCTGGGGGGATTCGCGTCGGTGCCTTTTTCGTCTTTTTCTGCTTATTTCCTTTTACTAGAATTTATCTGATTGGTAGGGTAGTATATTTGATCTTGTTGTTAATTCCATATTCCATATCTTATTTTCAAAAGTAATCATAATACTTACCCCACGATTTCCCGAGTGACCCGCAAGGGGAAAGAGATTCGTGGTAGGATTAATCAGAAAACCGCATTTGTGTAGTTGTGTTATTTACTCATCTTTTGTTTATCAGAATTTTAAAACTAACCCCTCCTTAATTCCCCGATTTAGATCCACTTGGATCGAAAGAGGTTCCTGGAGGCTTTTCTTTTAAGCAAGAACACATCTTTTAAAAACTTATTAAAATTTACAAGACTCCAGTGTGTATGCTCTGCACTTGGCTGCGGTTCATCCGAAAGCCAAGCTGTATCAAAAGAACTTGGGTGACTAGCATAATTAGGACTCACCTTCCCCAATTAACAAATTATCAGGTGAAAATCCAACACCTCGATCAAACCTTTACGGTGGCAAAATACCCAAAGGAAGCGGGAACCTACTGAAAAGTGACCTCGGGGCACCGATATCTGTCACACCCTAACGGGTGCGTTACGAACACAGCCCCAGAGACTCCATTTCAACCCACATATTCCTTGCGGGTAGCCGTATAGGCTTTGTTTCGGACATACTCCAAGTACTCTCGGGTATATCTGGAGTCCCCCTTAAGCCTAATTTAAACAACTCATACTCCAATTTTAACTTAAAACATACCAAGATTCAATCGCAAAACATTTATTGCAAACACATGCAAGCACACTGATCTCTTTTGACTCCATTTTTAAGGCACTGGTCTTCTTTGCTTCATATATATTTTGTGTATCAACTTTGTGCTTTCATGTGTATCTTCGTATCTTGTCATCTTGATTGTTTATAGTTAAAATATTCAAACTCCTAAATAACTGATTGAGTACAATATCATTACACTAAGAAATCATCCTTAGTAAATTAATAGGGTCTACCCCCCTTGGCTTCGTTAGGAGTTGAGCCTAAACGGAGGAGTCAAGAACAAGGTGACAGCCTTGACTCGAGACTTGCCCCCAAGGACACACCGAGTGGCTTGAAGATTTCTGCCATGTGATCCAGGTGTGTGAAAAGGAGGCAACACTTTTTGGCGCCGTTGCCGGGGATAAATCTTTTTATTCCCGAGTACGACTTTTGTTTTCTTCCTTTTTTGTTTTTGCTTTGTTTGATGAATGCTTAGAGTAGATCTTTAATTTTCATCTGGCGACTCCACTGACTTTTTTCCAATTTTTTTTTTACAAAGAAAAGCAAAAAAAAATTTTTGTGAAAAGATTTATAAATGCTTATTTTTCTGTTTCACATGGTGACTCCATTGAAGGGATAAAACCCTGTTTTCTCATAAACTTGTGAAGTTTTGTTGTGTGTAGATGAGCCAATGCAACATGTTAAAACCTTTAAAGTTCATTACTTGATAGCTCCACCTTTTCAGTATAAGGTTATCGAATGGATACTATTTTGGATAAATTAAAGGAGAAATTTGATGCCCAGTTAGCCTCAAGGTTTCCACCTATCGATTTCTCAAACATCCCAGGTTTTCCTAACTATTGTGATGGTTCGACGGATGTGTATAACTGGCTTCCAATTTTTTATGGAGATCATGGTGACTCAGCCATCTAGCATGTCAAATCTTTCCTTTAGTTGATTGTTGACTTCAATATTTTCCATGAAGATGATATGATGCAAATGTTTGCTAGTACTTTTGGGGGTGAGGCTTGTTATTGGTTCTATCAGGGCCTTCCTGATAAATGCATAACTTCTTTTCCAAGCTTCCTTTGGATGTTTTTAGAGGAGTGGCATGATGGTAGGGGGAGTATGAATGGTTTGAAAAAGTTCCTTGAAAATATTTGTACCTTCTACCTATCTGGGACAGAGTATCACTCGGAAGCATATGATGGACCTTTTTCCATGATACAAAGTATTGAAGACTTGGAATCACTTCTTGAACATTTAAGTAAAGAGGAGGTCCATGATACTCCCATAAAAAAGCATCCTAGAGGTTATTTAAGAAATGAAGCAATCAAGCTTCTTCTTAAAGAAAATGAGGTATCTCCCAATACACAGCAAGATTCTCAGGAAGGGAAAATCCAAGATGATCATATTGAAGAGCTCCAGGAGGAGCCCATGATGGAACACATTGTTGAAGGCTCTCCTCATGTCACCATAGCTGAAGACATTGAAGATTTGATGTATTCTCAAGTGTGCTGCAATGCTGATACCTTTCCAGAAAGCCCTCTAGAGAAATCCACTGAGCAACACATACCAAGTGATCCCATTGAAAATGTCCAAAAGGTTTCCTTGGTGGAAGATAATATTGGAGATCCTCTTCATGATATCATGACAGAAGCCCATAAAGAAACTTATGATAAGATCAATATGGTGCGTAGTGACACTAGACCTTGTTCTCCACATATTGATGAAAGTTTGGAAAGTTTATTACCTTGTAACATTTTCTATGAAGAAGATTGTTATGAATACAAGGAGGACATGGATAGGCAAGAGCATGATGCCATGGATGAAGAGTCCACCACATATGACATGGTTGGGAGTGATGACTATTGGAATTTCATAGATAATCCAACTTGTGAAAATTTTATGGAGAATCCCATCCATGATATTTCCAACAATGGAAGTATCTATTCAAAAATTTGTGGAAGTCCAATCTACGATACGTCCATAGAGGGGAGCATAGATCTGGATGCCTGGGAAAACCTTACTATGGAGGAGGAGCATTCAAAATTTTCATGTGATCATTCAGAATCATACCATACAGAGCCACACAAGAGTATCAGTAATGAAGACATTGAGAAACAGTATTGTGAAAAGTCAGATGTGATGCAGTTAGTGGAAAATCAGTCTCAGCCATATTTTTCACATATAGAGGTTCCTTATGATTTGGAGCTACTTGGGGTTTGTGCAATGAGTTATCATTTGATAAGCCCCAGTGATCAATATTATGATGTAGTCGGTCTGCCTCATCATTCTGATTGGTATATCAGTCCTATCCAGTCATGGATAGAAGCAGCCTGCATAAGCACATACAAGTTGGGGAAGATTTTTTATGATATTATTCATGCCTATGATCTCCCATCCATCCCGCCCATCTTGAATCATCACGCAGGTTTGCATTTTCTGAATAAGGTATCCTTACTTTGGCTGGTAACCAAAGACAAGGGAAATTTTTTTTATGTCAATAAAATGCTTAGGTGGTTACATTGGATTTTTGATTACACTTAACCCTTTTTATATCATGCTTAGAGTAGGAAAATAAGCTCCTTGAAAGAGAGCATTTACTTTCTGCATTTCTATTTTTAGCTATAATAAAACTTTGCTTCTTTAGTTAGTCACAATTATTTTGTTTAAATAAATCAACTTGATGGTTCATTTGGTATTTTATAAAACTTGTGCTACTAAGGTTTTTCTTGTCAAGTTGAGATGTTTTTACAGGGTATATAAACCAGATATTCTGGTGTTCTCGCATCCTCTCCTTGCCTTAAAGACCAGATCGAGCACACGTCCCACAGTCGGAGCCAGAATGTTACCACCTAAGTTGTACTTAGTGGTTTTTATCAAGTGAGCCCAGTGAACCGGACAGGGTTAACTTGTTCGGACTTCAAAGGACCTATGGAAGTACTTCTGGGAAGTGCTTGTTGTATCATATCACATGTTCATACCCCATGAGGGAATTGTAATAAATGCTCTAGCATTATAGTGTCTGTAAAAGACTCGGTCTCTTAGAATTCATTTGTCAATCCTATCAGCCCAGGGTGTTTTTTCCCTTGGTTATTATTGATGGTTGAATAAATGACTGATAATTTATGAGTTTTTCACTCCATACCTCCAAAGTTGGGGTGGTCGGCTTGGCATTTGTGCCTATTGAGGTTATTAGAGTCTATGTGTCAATGTGTAAGCATGCTAGACATCTTTTTTGAGTCATATGAACATGTCTAAGTCCCCCTAGGTGTTTTTCAATTTTTCAATTTTTCAGTTTTTTCAGGGTTTTTTATTAAATTTTAATTTTTCCAAAACTTAGGCTATTTTTTAATAGTTTAATTGGAAAAATTGAGTCTGTAATAAAAGTGGGCCAAATAATCAGTTTCAGTCATGTAGGTGCTCATTTTGAAGCTAAGAGCACCATGTAAATCCATGGACCTATTTTTTCCTAAGTTTTGTGTGATCTTCCATCACTCAGGCCAGAAAGCCCCAAAAATCAATTATTGATTATTTTAATTAATAAATTGATGAATAATGGAGCAAATCCAAAATCAAATAAATCAATGGATTCTCAACCGATTTGACTGAAATCAATCAGATCTGGAGTAGATTGACTGGATCTGACTAATCCTTGACTGAAGGAGGGGATCAAATCAGATCCAGAGTTGATCTACAGTGGTCTTTATGGGGAATTTCTCCCTCCCTCTCTCCTCAACACGTTTTTGGCTCAACTGGATGATTTTTGGTGGATTCTTCAGTGTTTGGGCCAATGTGTCAGTGTATGGGTTGATGTGTCAGCCAGATCAGGACCCCGGTTGACAAGTAGTCTCAGTTCAGCCTCATTTCTGCATTGATGAACTATCCATCAGAGGATTTCACTTGATTCCATGAGGAATTGCGCCCCCCCTGGGCTAGATGGCCTGCAATTTGTATAAATCAAGGCACAGCCTCCTCTTCCAAGCTAGTGAGAGCTGGACTGAAGGGCTTGCCATTGTAACTGTGTACTGATCTTATTTTGTTGAAAAAAGAAAAGCTTTGGAGGCTCAATTGTGGAGTATCTTTCATGTGTGGATTGTCATTGTCTTGCTGCAATCGAGGTGAAACTGCTATTTTTCCAGTTTTTTGCACTTAATTATTGTCTGCCTGAATGGTTTCTTAAATCATAAGGATAGATCATTGTAAGTAAGCTTACTTACTTTCTATTTGCTGCATATGTTTGAATGAGTTAATACCTATATGTTAAATAAGGTTATTTGCATACTGTATCATCCCTTTCTCATATGTATCTTCAGATCTGATAGTTCTGTATGTAGGAATTGTGTTGTAGCTTACAGGTTTTCCATAGCTAGAAGATCTATGGTTCAGGTTTGATTCCATTGATTTCCATCAGATATTGCTAAGATCGTGCCCCTCGGTGCTTCTCTACCAATGTCCCTCTGCAGATCTGCTTCAACAACAAGCACCTTTCTTCCCCTTTCTCTCCTTTAAAATTATTAAAGTTCCCTCAAACTGGTTACTTTAAGGTCTCTTTTTAAATCTGATCTATCTCATAAAGAAAAGCATACATAGATCTAACTATCAATATCCCTTCAATTTTCTATATCTTGGCTTCATTGTGCACATAAAGTTCAAATTCAAGAGATCTAGCTAAAATTGCCTTAGTTTCGCAAGTAGTTTATTGAAAAATTCATAGCTTGCTGTTAAGGTAGTTTCATTTGCTGTTCAATAATTTCAATATTCTGCAATATCAGTGCTATTAATTGGCTGCACAAACATCAGGCCAAGATCCCAAGGAAAGCTTGCTTTCCTTGGTTCCCTTTTCGTCGGTTTAGCTAGTTTAATTTCGTTAATTTTTGAGATAAAGTAGGCTGAACCGAAGGCACTCTTAAAGTGCTTTGGGGAATTTGTTATTATAATTCACTCGCTTTCATTTAGAAGGTATGACAGAGAATAAAATAAGTTGCTGTCCAAAGTGGCTTTTGGAGCGCTCAAATCCCCCCAGGGGGCTCTCTTTTGTCACATAATTTGTAATTGTTTTGCATAAACTGTAATATCTTGGTTTCAGCCTGTATAAGGACCAATAAAGCTCTGTTTTATCAGTGCTTTGATATTGTAACCTCTGTAATAAAATCATCCTTTGAATAGGCTCTTTCGAGCCCATTCCCCATCCCCCCTGGGGGGATTCGCGTCGGTGCCTTTTTCATCTTTTTCTGCTTATTTCCTTTTACTAGAATTTATCTGATTGGTAGGGTAGTATATTTGATCTTGTTTTTAATTCCATATTCCATATCTTATTTTCAAAAGTAATCATTATACTTACCCCACGATTTCTCGAGTGACCCGCAAGGGGAAAGAGATTCGTGGTAGGATTAATCAGAAAACCGCATTTGTGTAGTTGTGTTATTTTCTCATCTTTTGTTTATCAACATTTTAAAACTAACCCCTCCTTGATTCCCCGATTGAGATCCACTTGGATCGAAAGAGGTTCCTGGAGGCTTTTCTTTTAAGCAAGAACACATCTTTTAAAAACTTATTAAAATTTACAAGACTCCAGTGTATGCTCTGCACTTGGCTGTGGTTCATCCGATCAGTCAAGATGTATCAAAAGCACTTGGGTGAATAGCATAATTAGGACTCACCTTCCCCAATTAACAAACCATCAGGTGAAAATCCAACACCTCGATCAAACCTTTACGGTGGCAAAATACCCAAAGGAAGCGGGAACCTACTGAAAAGTGACCTCGGGGCACCGATCTCTATCACACCCTAATGGGTGCGTTATGAACACAGCCCCAGAGACTCCATTTCAGCCCACATATTCCTTGCGGGTAGCCGTATAGGCTTTGTTTTGGACATCTCCAAGTACTCTCAGGTATATCTGGAGTCCCCCTTAAGCCTAATTTAAACAACTCATACTCCAATTTTAACTTAAAACATACCAATATGCAATCGTAAAACATTTATTCCAAACACATGCAAGCACACTGATCTCTTTTGACTCCATTTTTAAGGCACTGGTCTTCTTTGCTTCATATATATATCGTGTATGAACTTTGTGCTTTTGTGTGTATCTTCGTATCTTGTCATCTTGATTGTTTATAGTTAAAATATTCAAACTCCTAAATAACTGATTCAGTACAATATCATTACACTAAGAAATCATCCTTAGTAAATTAATAGGGTCTACCCCCCTTGGCTTTGTTAGGAGTTGAGCCTAAACGGAGGAGTCAAGAACAAGGTGATAGCCTTGACTCGAGACTTGCCCCTAAGGACACACCGAGTGGCTTGAAGATTTATGCCATGTGATCCAGGTGTGTGAAAAGGCGGCAACAGAACCCTACCTTGCAGAACTATTTGATAGTTGAATACATAACGTTACTACTCCAACACGATGCTTTGCGAACAAGAACAGAGCGGTGGGACCGCTCTCTGTTCACTATATAACTACGGTGGCACCACTTTTTTCCTTAGAAGAAGGTGCAATTGCCACCTTTTCAACACTAACCAGGTGCAGTGGCCAATAGAGATCTTGAAATTTAACACAAGGCAAAAAAAGAAGATGTCAGAGTTCAATAATTGGATCCAAATGATAATAATCAGCAAGAATATGAAGCATTAGAGGAAAATCAAGGCAGATCTAGCAATTCCAAACCAAATATAGATAATTTACTAGTAGATATAATCTATTAAGAAATTTAAATTTGAAGACAAGGAAAGAACCAAGAATAACCAAGGATTCTGATCTACTCCCCAGCAGAGTCTCCAATTTTGTTACCAGAAATACTCACCTTCTACGGACAGAAGTTGTTTCCCTAGCCTGAAACACTCATAACTAGAACAAAGCAATCACAACATAAAAGATATTTCCCTAAGATTACATAAATTACTTGAATTAAATACTCTTTTACCTCTCACGAATTGTAAAAGGTTGGTCTTTGTAGTGTTTGATATCCACAAATGTTTTGCAAGATATGCAACAAACGACACATAATAGATCAGAATAACAAGCTAGTTTATGATCCTATGTTAATGACCAAGGAATTCAACAATAAACATAGTGATTAAAAAACAATGGTGTTCATGGGATAGAAACCTTTATTTTCTATAATAAAATGGAGAGAGAGAGCATACAACCTAAGCCTTGGTGTTGAGAAACCCTTCTCAAGTGAACCTTGCCTCAAAGCCTCAAGCTCGCCTATCAATTACTCACTAGTCTTGGATGAATTTGGATAGAGTTTAGATGTAATAACATAATATTCCTCTCTTTACCGATGGGGGGTGAGCAAATATTTAAAGCCATGGGGGGATAGAATAGGTTGAGGATCTCATGGGTGAGGTGGAGGGAGGATCCTACAATGATGGATCTCGAGCTCCAAGTGGTCCTAAAAAATAGGGATGAGGCTCCACGAAGTCAAACTTTGAGAAGCCGCTTGAAGCTTCTCTTTTTACCTTTAAAACTCGAGCATCGCTCTTTGTCCAAGGAGACAGAGCATTACTAGGGGAGTACCACTCATTTCATAAAGGAAATTGGTAGTGGCACCGCCTACTACTCAAAGAAAAAGAGCGTTACCGACATAGGTACCGCACCTTGACCACAAGGAAAGAGCGGCGGTGGACAAAAAATGTAAAATAATTGATCCTTGTCCATTTTATCTTCAAAAATTGAGGATTTAAGGAAAACACTGATACTTTGATCTCATTACATGATGTTGAAAAGAAATGCGTGTAACAATGGATTTGTTGGGAGTCACATGAGCATTTTTACTTACAGGTAGTGGGTGACTAAAAGCTGGATTGGAAATTTAGGTTATCAATTGTACCTATTTACTCTCACTAAAGGATAGTTGGGAGTGATTCTTATATATCTAGATGATGCTACAATAGTCTTGGGAGGTATTTGGATGTGGGATACAATACCCATAAAACTGAAACATTGGACCCCTTTCTTTGCTGCTTTGAAGGAGAAAGTTTACAAAGAGCATATATGGGTCAAATTACCTAGGTTACCAGTAGAGTTTTGGACTCCATATGTTTTTAGGTATATAGGGGTGTCTTTAGTTAATTTCATTTCTATAGACCTCAACTATATGGAGTTAGGTGTCATGTCTACTACTTGTATTTTGGTAGATATGGATTTGAGGTATGGTTTGTTTGCAAAAATGTCTATTTTAGTGGGGCATATTGCTCACACTCAATTTTTATACTATATGGTAATCCCTTTTCATTATAACATATTTCATGAACATGAACATATGGTACAATAATGCCCTTTACCTTTCAAAAGGAATGAATGGAAAGGCTTATAGATGGAGGATCAGTTTAGATTTCAGTTTCAGGTGCGAGCCTCTGTTCTAATGGATTCTATAAATGATTTTCTAGATAAGGATATGTATAAGGACATGATGGGGTATAAATACTAGGTACCTTGGTATTCATCCTTTCCATGAGGAGTGGCATTGTAAGTGGAATATGACTTTCCTCAAGAGAGGTTTCAGGAAGCAGAGTTTGTTTCTCCAGCAAAAAGCCTTTCCCTAGTTTTAAAAGAAGGCTCGTATAGCAAGGATGCAGTAGAGAAAATCATAAGATTCTTATGGTATAAGGAGATTATTACCACAATGGAGAGGAGGAGACCTCCCATCTTGATATAGGTAAGAATTTAACACCTTATTATGTCTTATATTCTAAAGAAATTCTGGAGGTAAGTGAATAATTGTCATTATAATAGTAGGTACAATGTACCATTTGTTAACATAAAAAATTGTCCATATAACTCTCTGTGGTAAACACCATAATTATACATCATAATCCCATCATTATTCCCTCCATTTTGACCTTCACAAATAAATTCCCTCCAAATTGGTCTAAGTAATCATTATTCCTTCCCTCATAAATACGGGGAAGATGTGCATTTATTGCAACAAAAACCCCATTCTCTCAAAAAAGGACAAAAAAAACCATAAAATAAGAATGGGTCATAAACCATGGACCAATACCATGTACTACATAAAGCCATGGACCAATACCGTGGGCAACAAAATCTTGGATCACCCTATAAATTCATTGTGAAGGTTTCCCCACAAACACTTTTAGTCACACTTTTTGTTCATCATACTTTTTCCACATATTTCCACATCACATTGTATGTTGAGTTTAATCCATACAATTCTTGATTCCATTCCCATTGACAACCCTAGTTGGAGAGAAATCAGAGAACCAGATTGTGGAAGCCATTGGACCAAATCTTGAAATGGTTGTAGTGGCCCATTTACAAAGGTATGAATAGTTGCATTTGTTTTGTTAATTAAAAGAAAATATAAAAAATAGTTTGTTTATTGTGTGTTAAGAAATTCAAGGTTGAAGGTTTCCCTTGCACCATGAAATATACCTCTAGATCACTCTGATATAAGGTTGGTGCTTTTACACATAGCCAGAGAGAAATCTCCACTACAGTTTTTAGTGACCCCACTAGTTCGATCCTCTTGGATCTTCGGTTTTGCAGGTTTATTTTTCTGTTTGCTACTTTGTTTCAATTGGGTACCCTTATCCATCACATATATGAACTCCTTTCGGCAAATCTGAACCATTCCATTTTCAATGCCTACCCCCCCAACCCTAACCGACATTTTTTCCATAAAAAAAATCTAGTTTTGGCCAAGTCACACCTTTTTAGTCGAACGGTGCGACCCAGGTCGTACCTTTTTGCCCGATAAGTGTGAATTAGGTCACACCTTTTTCCTAGTTAAGTGTGACCTAAATCCAAAGTCGATATTCCTCTTTTTCTGCCTTCTAGAGTGACCTAGGTCTCTTTTGTGACCTTGTTTTATGTGATTTGTCGTGCGAAAACCCCTCTTAAGTAAGACCTATGTTTTTTCGGTTGTTTTTTTTTTGTCTCGATCATAGTTTTTTTTCAGTACATTGAGACCCCGAATGCATCTTTTCTACTGAGGGGTGCAACCTACCAATTTTCCAACTGTTTAAGGTGTTTTAGATCCATTCTAGACCCTTTGTCTGTGTTCTTCACCTCTCCTGACTATATTTTTCCAGATCTGATTTCCTGCCACCCCTTGGTGTTTTTTCAGTCCTCATGTTCTTTTATTTGAGCCTATACTAGTTGAGCTTGGTAGTTTAGACCCCTCTTGTATTTCCTACACCCTATAGAGTTCCCAGTGTACTTATTTACTTGCATATTTTATTTCATCTAGAAGGATTAGTATTTAATTGTTGAAAAGCATTTACTTGCAATACTATCATTTAATTTTCAACATATTAGTCTCTGGAAGTGAGACCTAGGTTTTAAAGATCACACTCCATTTGTGGACACATCTCACGCCTTAATCTGAACACTTGGTCCATGACCCCAAGCAGAGCCTAAAATTAAACTTAACTCAACCAACATTATAACTTCACTTGAGGACCAAACCAATATTGTAGATAGGTTAGGACACTAGGGATAAGAATCAAATTAACCCCCATTTGTCACTTACATTTGATACATAGTTGTTGTCTTCTAGGGAACCAAAGTCCTCTAGTATTTGTTGACAAGGTCACCACTAGTTTATCAGTGGGCCTCTAGCTTTGTGGGGGTACACCATGATGAAGGGGTTCCAGAAGTCTGGGTGGAATACCACACTCCACTCTATAGGGAAGGACATCTCTTCAGAGTCCTCCTCGTGCATGCCGACCAACATACTGGGTATCGAGGACCAAAGAGCCGAAGTGCCAAGAAACCGAGAGGGACCATACTGGGTTTTGAATGTGTCATGAATGAGGTAGCCTAGTGTCTAGTCTCTTAGGTCTCTTTACCTGAGGTCCCTCTCGGTAGTGGGATTCTCTTAGCCTTTTGTTTTTCCATTTCGTATTGTTTGACTATGGATTTCATCACCCAGCAGGGGATATGATTTGTGAGGGGATTCCATCATGTAGCTAGGAGATTTCTTGCACTTATAACCGATAGGTTAGTGTGCCATTTTCTTCATAGGTAGTGTTGCTTGTTGGTTTTCTAACAGCTTTTGTTTTAGACTCACCTGCTGTGACAATATGTTGCTTTTCAGTTTTACATCTTGCTTTTTGTCCCGTGTGCCACCATTTACTAGATCTCCTTCTGCACACTCGGTTGCAGTTAGATTTTTGAGCTTGTGTTTTCCACCCTTGAACCTTTATTCATCATAACACACCACCACATCATCATTTCTCCCACACACTACTCCCATAGAATTAGGGGGTATACCCATCAATTTGGTTCCTTGAACCACCATTGTCGAATCCATATTCAGCGTCGTTCACCACCTTTCAAGCCACACGTTGCATCTGAAGTAGATTTAGATTCTTACCAATCCGATCCTACCTTGTCCACTACCCCATCTAGCCCCATTGTTGGTGCACCTCCCAATCCATTTCTCAGGGGGATTGTTGGTAGTGGACCCGTGAGCACCCCACCCATCATACCGGGTATCCCTTCCGCTAGACCTACATGTCCTAGTCCTAGTGGGCCCCTCATAACTGCACACATAGTTTTTGGTTCACTACCCACTAGTAGTGGACCTAGTCCATCCACCATGGTTCACACCATTCCTACATTCATGCATGGTGGCACTGGCCCTTCTACCACTATTTCACCTATTCACACCATTCTAATAATTACTACTTCTACTCTCAGGAGTCAGCCCTACCAGCCCCCATTTTCCCATGGTAACTACATGTCCACCAAACCTCCCATATCTAGTCCATGCTATAGTCTGTCATTCATGGCTAGTCTCAACCGACTAGATTTAGAAAGGTTAACGAATCACCCCATCTGTCACGACCCATTGTGGCCTCCCATGCCTACCAAATTCCCTTCGGACATCCATAAGTTTGAGGGAAAGGTAGGAGAATACCCTTAGAATCATATCATGCCATTCCACATATTTGTTCCTCCAATAACATAGTGGACGGTTCTATCTGATTACGTCATTCCAGTGCACACTCACTAGTGTTGCATCCAAATGGTACATTGAGATACCACATGCCACTTATCCTAATTTCCCCTCTGTAGCCTCGATGTTCCTATAGTAATTCTAGATACCCATCCATTATGATGAAGGCATGGAAATCCTATTATCTTGTAGACAAAACGTTGCTACCCATATCACAGATCACATCCATGAGTGGTGTCGTCACCGTAGTTTTTGCAAAATCTAGTTAGATGACAGGATTTTCCTTGATTAGTTTCTTGAAACCTTACTCCCCCTATCACCAAGGATGTTGCATATAAGCACCCACCAACTGAGGAAGAAGCAATACTCAAAGCACATCAATTCGACCTTATCTATGCCTAATCAGGTTACACCATCATACATGATGCTCCTCGTGCTGGATTGTCACAATGAGATACGCCGAGGGAATCCCATGTTGTTTATGGAGTCATTGGATCCATTACCCATCACCCCCACCTATACATGACCTCTCCTTCAATGTCGCCTCCCCCTAGTAATGCCCCTAGTGTTTCCCAACATAAATACACCCCTGGCTTTTCAACGCATCAGCTCAGTCTAGAGCCACACCTTCATATGCATCTCTCACACACGTTCCTCATGTTCATGGAATGAATTTCTAAGCACTTGCTTGTTATGGACAAACCCACCTACTACCCACCTACTACCCACCACCTATGCAACCTACAATTGGTCCGACCCCAACTCCTCCTATTCCTCAAGGATAGGTCTACGCTCAATAGAACCTTCCCAATCAACCTGCCCCCAATAACCAACAAGTGTAAGGAAGAGTATAGAGAAATAGGAATAAGCGAAACAACCAACCTTGAGGGGGTGGTTAGCAACCCAACCCTCATAACAACAACGAATCCAATTCCCCTGCATAGAACCCCCAACATCCACCTAGATCTGGGAAGAACTATCAGTTACAGACTAACCATCAATGTACCATCTGTGACATTTATGGTCACTATACACACTAGTGCCCCCATCTACATCGAGTCTTCCACCTATTACACAAAGTAAATCAACATGAAACCAATGTTGTCGCTCTGGCATAGATAAACCTAGCACCACAAGGTCCTTCGTCTATGGTTCTGCAGAACCTGTTACCAAATCAAAGAGTGGTTCCAACCCAACCATTGGTACACCAAAATACCACAACCGCTTCTTCAAGTCAACCCATCGATCCTGGTGTCCATCATCTTATGACATTGTCGTATGATGTCAACTTACAGAATCGATGAAACCAATATGGTTCCACCACAGAAACCATTAATCTATCCATGACATCTACCCCCACTTCTCTCAATATGTACTTACAATTTTTGAGACCCCCCATGGAAAGGACTACTAAAGTCCCTAGGTTCCCTTTGCATTGCGTTGTGAACAACTCCACTGCTTATGCCACTCTCAATTACAGTAGTGTCGATGACTTGGCCTAGTCTCCCTTCCCTTTTCCATGTCTGATTTGGAATTCCCGAGAACTTGTCCTCTGCAACACAAAGCCTTGTTATTTTCTTTAGGTGTCATCGACCCATCTGACTCCAGGTTGATCACTTTCAACTTGGATCAAGGAGAACCATGGATTCCTTCATCCATAGCCTTCCAGGTTCCTTTCACCATTAAGAATTTGGTAATTCATCGATGAGGGTGCATCCACTTGCATTATGTCAACCTTATTTTGGCAGAAGCAAGGATCCCCAACCCTTCAACCCCCAACCACTTCCCTATGCGCTTATGATGGCCACAATTCCCAACCACAAGGCATTCTCATGAATTTCCCCATTGAGTTGGGAGGTAAAACTGTGTTGATTGATATTGAAGTTGTGAATGCCTAGCTAGATTATAACCTTCTCCTTGGACATAGTTACATGTATGAGATGCAGGCCATTGCTTCATCTGTATTCCAACTCATGATTCCACCCCACGATGGGAAGATTGTGACCATTGACCAGTTGATGTACTACGATCCCAAAGGACCTACCACTCAGGAGCATGTCCTCCCTACCATCAACACCACCATCGATAGTGCATCCATCCCCTCCCTATTTGCTATTGGTCTAGTCATGTTTACCAAAACCCCTTTGAATGACACATTTTTTTCTATATGACCTTCCATCCTCTATGGCTGAAATATCATATTTTTGCACCATCCCATCCGATAAATTTTGAACTCATCTCAGCCTCATCCGCATTCGCAATTGCAAACTGCACCTACCCCCATTTTTTCTCTGGTGAATTATTGGGGTTCATTTCCCATACACACCACCCTGTTTCTCTTTCCACCCTCTGGAATCATGAGTAAGCTAGTCATGGATACTCTTAACCTTCCAGGATTAACTTTGGGCATTATAGTGTGGTACCTCAATCCACCCAACCCCACCTTGACACCAAAAATCATGTTGACACCAGTCCAACCTATTGAGATAGTGTCACATCCACCTCTTGGTACACAACCAGTTTCTCCTTCATCTACTCCTGCACCCCCTCCTCCTATGAATACTTGGGGAAAGGAACCAAAATCCCCTACAGAACAATTCCCACCTCCTACTTGTGCCTTATGCGATGTCCTCATCCATGTTACTCACAATTTTCATGATTTTTCGTTTCTTTGCACCCACATGCGCACAATAGTAGATGCCAACAAAACTCTAGTTTTTAATGTACCAAACATACCCATGCTTCAGAACAAACTGAATCACTCATGTGTAGTTTCTAGACTTTATGACCATTATTTCCATCATTTCCCAAACATGCCTGAGTACTGGTTGCTCATCACTAATTTCTGCAGG
This sequence comes from Pseudotsuga menziesii, assembly GCA_001517045.1. NCBI lineage: Eukaryota > Viridiplantae > Streptophyta > Pinopsida > Pinales > Pinaceae > Pseudotsuga > Pseudotsuga menziesii. The sequence goes on from LPNX010393910.1 coordinate 1,088,782, forward strand.
CACTCCCTTGAGTCTGAAGTCACTATCCTTGATGAAATCCACCCTCCATTTTCTTCGTCGAATACTACCAACACCATCTTTATGATCTCAACTTCTAGTCTTCCTTCCCCTCATCGACCATGGAAGATCCGTCTCATCTATCCAGGTGCCACTTTCATAATGACGAAGATATTCTTGAAGCTCTCACAACTATTTAGTATCCTTAGGATGACCTACACCATCGCTCATTTTTCATCCCCAATGAATCTTCCTCATCATCGAATCAATTATCTGTCGAATCAAAATATTTTATTCATGGAAGTGTTGACTTCTTCAAAAATTCAATCCCATCCCCCGAATCCTTTAAGGAAGTCAATATGGCCAATATCTCACCAACCATCCAATTCGACATCTCAATGAAACTTGGGATAGTCGAGAATATAATGATCGGTGCTTCATGCTCTCTTGAGGAAGTCACCGCCTACAAGAAATTTTTTTGAGAGTTTCTTGATGATTTTGGTTGGTCCTAAAACAAAATTCCTGAGATTGATCCATCTATATTTGAACATCGCATCGACACATGTCCTGATGTTTCCCCTGTTCACCAGAAGAAATGACCCATCCACCCGTCAAATTCCCCTGTCGTCAAAGTTGAGATCGAAAAACTATGGCATTGTGTATACCACTTGGGTTTACAATCATGTTCCCATTAATAAAAACAAGGAACCATTTGTGTGTGTACTGACTTCCATGATCTGAGTTTGGCTTGTACCAAAGACAAATTCCCCACTCCATTTATCGACCGTATCATAAATGTATGTTCTAGCCATGAAGTATTTTCCTTCATGGATGGTTTTTTGGGACCAAATACATAGTGACAAAGAATATATTTATAAAACTGCCTTTACCACCCCCTGGGGAACTTTTGTGTATCGTGTCATGTCGTTTGGCCTTAAAAATGTTAGAGCCATTTTTTAGCAAGCCATGGCAGTTTGCTTCCACACCCTCATTCACATTATCCTTGTCTATTTGGATGATGTCACGACTCAATTTCGGAAGCGTTCCCAACATTTGGAAGACTTACGACAACTCTTCCTTCGATGTCACAAATATAATGTCTACCTGAACCCCCTCAAATGTATGTTCTGTGTCCCATCTAGTTACTTATTAGGATTTGTCATGTCCCATAACGAGATTACCATGGATCCCTTGAAGGTTCAAGCCATCTTGAATCTTCCCCCTCCATGCACTCTCCACCAATTGGAGAGCCTTCAAGGCAAGGCTAATTTCCTTCGTCGGTTTATTTCAGATTATGCAACAAAAATGCATGGATGCTTATGCTTTCTATGTACCAACATTACTTTTGTGTGGGATGAGAAAGTGAAATCCACTTTCAATGCATTGAAACAAGCCATGAATTCTGCTACCTTGTTGTCTCCTCTTGAAATCACCAAGGAGTTTATCCTCTATGTATCGACATCTGAAAATTCCATTGTTGGATTTCTAGCCCAAGAAGATGATGCTTGTCAAGAGCATGTGATCTATTATGTGATTCAAAATATTTTTGGACCACCATTACATTACTCCCACAAAGAGAAAATGGCCCTAGTCATTGTCTTTTCAGTGCAGAAGCTACACCATTACATTCTCATGAGCCGAATCAGAGTGGTGGTTGACTCCAATCCCATGTGTATCTCTTGAGCAGCCACCTTATCCAAGGTCACGTTGCCAAGTGGTTTTGTCATTCTTTAAGAGTACGCCTTAAAATTTGTCACACCCAAATGCACAAAATATTTGGCATTATCTTCCTTGATGGAAGACCTCCCATCCTTGTCTACCTTACCTCCTATCATGATTAGTCTCCCTGATAAATTCTTATTAGTCATCTCTACTAAGGACCAGTGCTATGGGGCATCTTCCTTTACTTGTGCACCCAAAAATTTGGGCCCCATTTAAGCCATGAAGATCTTACTCGCATTCAATATCAAGCTACTCGATATCTCCATATCAATGATTTCTTATATTGCCATGGTGTAGAAATGATATTTCTTCGTTGCCTCACCCATGATGAATCCGAACAAGTCCTAAATGACTACCATAGTGGAGATTGTAGAGACCACCTCTCTGGTTTGGTTACTTCCCAAAAGGTTCTCTGCACCAGTTATTTCAGGCCCACCATCTTTGTTGATTGCATTGAAGCAGTCAAACACTGCTGCAATTTCCAACTCTTTTCCCCAAATGAAAGGACACCTCCCACGTCACTACATCCTGTCATCATAGTCGGTCCCTTTTGAAAATGGGCGATTGAATTCATGAATTGTAACCCTCCTTCGGTCGGTGACCATTAATACATCATTGTGGCTATTTATTACTTCACTAAGTGGGATGAAGCCATGCCAACCTTCAACTATAAGGCTGAAACTATGGAATTCTTCTTTTTCAACCATGTTATCATGCATTTCGGTGTCCCCTCCAGCTAGTCTCACACTACTATTCTGACTTTGAGGGCACTATTTGGATAGAGATCTTTGCTATGTTGAAATTTGAACACCAGTATTCCTATGCTTATTATCCTCAGTGAAATGGCCAAGTTGATGTTGTCGAAAAGATCCTCAAAACCATGCTCCAATGAATGGTGAACAAACACAATACCAACTGACATCACTTGCTCTTTTCCACCCTCTAGGCCTATGCCACAAAGTCATCCGATGTCTGATTTTCACATATTTCGCACTAATGGTTCATCTTTTCAAGCTCTATCCGCCTACTCGACTCATGTCTCATGTTCTCCCTAATTTTTTGGGCTAGACTTACCTTGATTTGCATGCCTCCAGGAAAGTCAAACCCCTTTTGTATTGGCATGGTCATGAGCCCTTTTCTCCATCTATACTACAAAATTTACGTTATTTTACCACCATTCATCGTCCCACAAGGAGGCCCACTAGTGTTCCACTATTTTTTTTTCTCCCCGTCAGCCATGATCCCAACATCACCTATTTTGGAACATTGAACACTTCCTCCTTTCTTGACTACCAATTATGGAGTTTATGTTAAGCTCTTTTTTGACTCCTTAAAGAATGAAAAGATTTTTGAGCAAGCTTGCTTCTTTTAATGCTCATTAAAGTATTTGAAAGGGAATCTATGTGGTATCGTTTATCCCTTTTTTGGACTATGTAGACCAATCAAAGAAAAGGACCACCCCAGAACCTTATAGCTAGGAACGTTTCCATTTGTATCCTTTTATGCTTTTTTGGACATTGGGGTCATACTCTATGAAAAAGCTCACTTATGGGTTGTATTTAAGCTCTTTTCCAACCCTCTCATAAAGAAAACATTATTGAGCAAAATTGGTTCCATTCATGCTCATAAAAGTATATGAATGACCATTCAATAAGTATAGGTTTATCCTTTTTCGGCCTGGTTAGAATACCTATGAAAAATAAGTCTCTTTTCCCCTTTCAGCTGGGAGAGTGCTCCTTTGTACACTTTTATCCTTTTTTGGGATTAGGACACACTGTATGAGAAAGAGACCCATTGGAGTATTCTTCATGTTTTTAGACTCTCTAAACATGAAAACATCATCGAGCATTTACCATCGTGGGCTAAAAAAAAATCCACAAGAGAGTATCATACTGAGCAACTTCTATCCCTTATTCGATATCCTTAAACTACGAAGAAGGCCCAAACGGTGCCTCTCGATGCCCACTCATATTGCATATAGTCTCACATTATGGAAGCATTCCCACCATTGGGTCGCCTTTGTTCAAAGTACTCTATGATGAGGCTCCCTTGGATCCCTTGGATATCAATTGTCTAATTCCTTCCTCAAGTATCTCACATTGCAGTCATCTCTCTGGTTCCATAGCTATGATTCCCTCCCCATGAGTCAGTGGCATCTACTGCTAGGTCAACCCTACCATTATACTATGAACAAAATAATTTTGAGTCCCTCGTACTCCCTTTCCCATGTTCCCCATTAAAAGTCTCAATCCCATTACTATTCTATATCTCTGGTTGTCCGCCTCATGCTTCTATCAAGGAAACCTCATTGCCTTGGTAGTTGCAGGTCTCCCTCTATTGACATCAACACATCTATTCTAGAGGATAGACCAAGAGGTCCCTATATATTGGTTTCATACACCTCATTGACGAGTCCCTTGGACCACTTGAAAAGAGTCCTTAGTGATATTTTGGTTGGTTGTGTCTCACGCGCTCAACTTCATCTACATTATCGCACCGTTGAGATTTGTACTACATATTGGTTCCTTCATTATTTGGTCGAAGACCTCGGTTGTCACCTGACTCTAGCACATTGGTGAGTCTCTTTGGGACCCATACAATTTCATGCCCTTTATGAATCTGGGTTGCATTGGAGGTAGTGTTCGAAAGCCCCTCAGTATAATTCTTCTATATATTTACATTATTAGTTGTCTTTTATTGCACCTTAGAGATTCCGACTCTCGATCGTTGAGTCCATGCAGTTGTGTACACCCTCAGATTCAACAAGTCATCAGTTATTGTGATATTGCATTCCAAGAGAATGCCATTGTTTCTATGTACCAATTCTTCAGATCAATATTTGTATTCAACTTCCTATTGGGGTCACCATTATGTACTACTAGTTATATGTATTGATCGGATCCCCTTGTTTGATCCTTGATCCCCATTTTTATATTGAGACATTGGTACAAGCATGGGTATTCCCACCTCATTCATATATATGTCTGATATTATATTTACCTCATCCATTTTGAGAAGGAATACAAACTAAAATCCACTGCAGTTCGAATGAGAAGAATCCAACTCTCTGTGGTTCTCTCCAGTTTCTCCATTGTTGTCACCATTTCTCCCTTGATCCTATGACGTTTGTCAGCCATACTCTTGGGCCTAGGGAAAGGAAAGAAGAATTCACTTATAATTATGCTTGAGTATGGAAAGGAGATAAGTAAGAAGAAGAGAAAGGAGTTGTGATAGAGGCAGTGACACAAGGAAGGAAGAGCAGATGAAGGAAAAGAAGGAAAATGAGGCACGACAAAAGAAGATGAATAAGAAGGAGTTAAGGAAAGAAGCAGTTCAAGAGGAAATTGTGGAAGCTGCGACAGAGTAAGATGTGTGACAAAAGAATATGTATGACATAAGGAAGATGAGCAACATAAGGAAGGAATGAGACAAGTAAAGGTGCGACGGAATAATAGTACCAGAAGGTGTGCAATAGGAATAACAACTAGAAAATGATAGTAGGGAATAACGGTCAGAAATCAACAGTTCGGGAAGATCCTGGGTACAAGGTTTGCTAGATTCGGAGGAAGCTACACATATGAAGGTATCTTTGTAATTCATGTCATTAGTGCCTACTATTAGGTGTCACTAGAATAGGAAAGACAACATGTTGTCTAAGTATAGGAATTTGGCAGAGAAAGCGACATGAAAAGAGTCTGTAAAAGTAGGAACTCAAGTTGTATGCGAGTTATATTCTCTGTGGTAGACACTCCCTAGCTTCTCCACTATTAGAAAGAATATGTTATTGTTGTATTTTATTTTTTCTAAGTGCATTGGGTTGAAGAATCTGTAGCTGAGTGTGCAGAAGTATAGGATAAGTTGAGTCGATCCAGGATGTGTACAGATCGTTAGTAGAGTCAAGTAAGGAGAGAGAGTAGAAGAGAAGATCAGAGAGAATGAGAGAAAGAAAGAGTCTGTGTAGATAAATAATAAGATCTAGAATAGTGTATGCAACTTAGTCCGCAGAAAGAAGGTGCATACATTTCTCATGCCATATGAAGAGAACCTTTGTGGTTTTTCTCGTATGGGTTTCCACGCTAACTACTATGTCGAATGTATGAATGATGAATGTGTTTAGGATGGATGTACATACGTTGTTGTAAGTGAATGATTATGTATATTATTACAAAGAGTATATTAATATCTATTGCATTGTTATTATGAATGTGTGAATGTAATTATGTTGCATTGGGTTGTGATATAATAATTGCACAAGGAGGAATCGTGTTGCATCTTGGATGTGTAGAATAACTGTCAAAACCCCAACCATAAACCTTTGTCGAGTTCCTTGGCGTGTCACCAAGGGACATGAAATTCCACACCCAACTACGGAAACTTTTTTCTAGAAGTTACCCATCCAGGAAGATATCTCGAGTGAGACTGCATCTGGGCTGAAGGTGCTTCCGACCGAGGCTTGCTCTGTTGGGTCGATATCTTGGGATTTGTTGTGCTAAGAAGAAGGGATTGAACCTGGGTCAAAAAGAGCATAAAATCCAAGAAATGGTTATGTTACTGAGACTAAATCATTGTGTTGAGGGACACGTTTTGGTAGTCGACGAAGCCTAAAATACAATATTGGGTGGATTTCAAAGCGTTAGAGTTTAAAGGATCTTGGTGGAACCCAACATAGTGGTTTGGTCGACACCTCTACATGGATATTCAAGAGATTTTATTTTTTGAGTTTCCCATTGTGTTGCATGAGTGTTTGTTGAAGTTGGCAACAAAACAAAGAAACTTCCAAGGAGGAGAATCGTCGGAGTGGAATCCTCAGTTGATTTAGTGATTGAAAAGTGTGAGAAACCCTACATCAAGGGATGTATATGTTTGGGTAGACAATATTTTGGAGGGATATGTTATTGAGTTTGTTGTCGACACAATAAATTCATATAGTGAGGTGGAGCGAAAAAATTTCCAAGGACCCCACGGATGATATTTTTCATCTTTAAAGACATGGATAAAAATGCTTATATGTGAAAAAGGAATCCTACGAATGTGACAGTTGGAAGCTGTGCACAAAAAGGTGCGTATGTTGCAGCAGAACTATGTGAAAAATGGTGCCAATTAAGTTGATATGTTCCCTGGAGATAGTGGAGCTGAAATAGAGGCTGGTTGTTTAAGAAGTGGAAGAATATTTCGGTCGAGAAAGAAGAGAAAGACTATGACATGAAGAGGGATTTGCAGCATGACTAGATAAGAAGACTATGATATTGCATCATACTTGGACAAATGGTCTTGCGATGAAGAAGAAGAATATCAGTCAATATCCGAAGGAGAAGAATAATCAGAAGAATCAACTGAAGTTCCAGATCCAGAACACAGGTACGACACACCTACATCATGGCGCACATCACCAGAGGGAAGATCTAGAGAATTATCTCCAAGTGGATTTGTAAATACAAGTAGTAATAGCACTGTGAATAGCGGGCAAGGGAGTCTGTCTAGTCAATTTTTTTGTTCGAACGTACCAACAGTTAATACAATGGCTGGGATCGAAATTAAGTTGCAAATATTCAATGGAAATGGGTTGGAAGACCCAGAGAAACATTGGTTTCTCTATGAATCCGTATGCACTATGCAACAGGTCCAAGATGAGAACATAAAGAAATCACAAATGATCACGACTCTGCGAGGTCATGCGCTAGACTAGTACATATAATTTTCTATAGTGTCGGCAGGAGTTGCACAGAAAATGCTTGACCAGATTCGAGTTGGAATGATAAATGAGTTTAGAAATATGAATTTTGAGTCACGGTGCATTACAGGATTAAAGAAATTAAGAAGCTACCTACAGAGTCTATTTGGGACTTTGAACAGAGATTAAAGAAATTAAGGAGCTACCTACAGAGTCTGTTTGGGACTTTGAATAGAGATTCAAGACATTAATGGCCAAATTGAGCTTCCAGATGTAAGATGTACAACAAAAGGAATGGTTCATTACCACCTTGCTGCCGCACATCCAGATCCCATTGATGCAACAAAAGATTGTGTCGCAGATAGAAGCTCTGGAAATAACAATGAAACTAGAATCCTCACCGATTGGAGAAAACAATTCAGGAATGATGCATTTCAATCCCAATTGGCCAATATTAATCTGCAACTCCAGGACATCAAGAAAGGCAATGAAGTGCAAGAAGAATTGTAGTGTAAAATATGTGAAACAAATTAACACCATAAAGATAATTTCCCAGTGCTCATGAACTTTGTAGCAGTAGGAGCGTCAAACCCGATAAACACCCAAGGGATGCTTTGGTGCAGAATATGACAGACTAGAGGCCATAGGTCAGAAGAATGCTTATATTTATAGAATATTGTAAGTACACTAGCTAGTATGTACTGTAAATTTTGTAAATAAGTAGTACACGATGAAAAATATTGGAGAGCACTTCAGTTGCTGCAAGAAAAGACGGTGGATACCTACTTGGTGAAGAATGATGAGCATATGCAAGTTGATTGAGTGCAACCTTAGTATCATCCTGCTCAATATCCACCAACACAATATCAACAACCACAATATCCTCAGCCACAATATCAACAGAATCACAATCCACAAAAACAACAATACCCTCAGCTAAGGGGGGGGGGGTGGAAATTTTTGAGGTCAAGGACAACAAAAAGGAGGAGGAGGATTTGGTCAAGGAAGAGGCCAAGTAATATGCTATAACTGTGGAAAACTAGGACACTTTTCCTGATATTTCCAAAGTCCTGCGAAGGCATGCACATAATGTAAATCATTTGAACACACTATAGAACAATGTCTGGAATTAACTCCGAAATGGTAGGATCGAACTATGGGAAATCCCAATCCTATGTAGAATCCAAACCCAAACCCCAACCAAAACATTCATATTATTTTTTCTGATCTGAGACAACCAAATATTGTTGTTGTTACAAGAGGAGGTGCTGCGATGAGAGAAGACCAAAATACACAGCAGGGACAACCACAGGTGCGACCTGCGGCGCAAAAGAAAGCACCATTGGATGTGTAGAAGGAGAGGGAAGTTTTCTTGGATGTGTGACCCAATTTTTTTGATACCAATAAAATGTAGACATATATACAAGTAAAGGTGATGCCCGAAATCTTTGAACAATTACTCAGGAAGCAATGAATGAAAAGGGTTAGTAAGCTTAAATAATCTTTCAATAGTTGTTTATCACTAATCCATGATAAATATGTTGTAGCAGAGTTAAAAACACTCATAGAAGAAACTCCAGAGGACCCGCAAACTGAAAAGAGAGTTAACCATATCGAGAAAAGATTAAAAATTGGACATGAACTGTGAATGACTATGTAAATATGAGATTATGATATCGATTATATCATTTTATATCTAGGCTCTAATTTCAATATCTTATCAAGAAAAACATGGGAAAGCATGAATAACATGTGATTGGATTGGTCTTCCATTCATCTAAGGATATCAAATCAGATGAAGGTTCTACCCATTAGTCGACTGACCCAAGTTCTTGTCAAAGTAGAAGGCCCAAGGACATACATAGAATTCAAAGTGATAGACATATTCGACGATACAAAACCATATCCTACAATTTTGGGGATTGATTGGGCGATAAATAATCAGGCCATAACTAATTTTAAGAAGAGAATATTGTCATTTGAAGATTATGAGATAAGGGTGGTCGCACCAACTGATTTGCTTGAAGGGAAGAGATATGTCGAGCTAGTGAATAATGAAGGCCAAGATAATTACATGGATCAAATTTATAATGTCATGTATTTAAGAGATGACTATATAAACCCAAAAAATGATGGAAAGATGATTTGGTAGAGTGTTATCCTTTTGGCACATCTGATTCAGGAGACACATTATAAAATTGGTAGAACCGACTGCATGAAGTTTCCATGTGAAGGTGCACAATAATTACAAGATCTATGCGACGGGTAGGTTCCAAGGAAAACGAGCTACCTATATACGAAGGTTTACCTAAAATTTCTTCTTTTATGGTGGAATTCAAAACAAAAGTCATAGAATCAAAGTGATTGTTTGCCTTGGAATTTGTGCTGAAGCTACGCCCGTTAGATGGTGGGGTACACATAAACAATCTATTTTCAATTGGTCACTATGTAGAATATTACTGGATATTATATTTGGAGAAGAGATCAGTTATACTGGTCACAAGTATACAATATTGACAAATCCTGGTGAACATATTGAGCATTGTTGCACGACATGGCAAGAGTATCCATGAGAAAAATGGGTCCATCGTTTGCTTCATACATTGGAGATGGTATCAAGGAATTGGTATACATCAGTGGAGATGTGGTGAGGAAATCTCGAGTGGGAGATTTAGCTACAATATTCACACATACATTTGAGTTTGTGAGTGATCACCCAACAATTGATGCTGCACTCCAGATAATGAAGGAGAAGATATTTGAGGAAATCCCTGTCGTACCCACAAATTTCCATCAATGCAGCACAATAGTCCATTATTGGATGGAATGTTACAGTGTTACGAGAGAACCATATGATGATGATCCACTCAATATAAACATACCTGAGTCCGAAGGTATGTGCAGTGGAAGGATTTGACATTTCCAACGACCAATTCCTAAGTCCACTTAAAATTAAGAAAGTAAATATGGGCTCACCTGAAAATCCAAAGTTCACTAATATAGGAGATTATTGGGACGATGAGACTATGGGGAATATCATTGACTTGTTGCATGAACTCTAGGATCTATTCCCTTCTAAATTTTTAGAAATGAAAGGAATAGTTAGTGAGTGGCGACCTTGGTGAAATGAAAATTACTTTGAGGCCTGATGCAAAACCGATCAAGCAACGACCATACAAATTAAATCCTGGATACAAAGAAAAGGTTAAGGTTGAATGGGATCGAATACTAGAGGCAGGTGTTATAGAACCTATCGAAGAATCAGAATGGATTGGCCCAATTGTAGTGCAAGCCAAGAAGACTTCAGGTGAAGTAAGAATTTTTGTTGACCCGAGAAAGTTGAATGATGTTTTTTTGCATGATCCGTTTCCGACTCCATTTATAGATAAGGTACTGGAGAATGTTAGAGAGAAAGAGATATACTCTTTCATTGAAGGATTTTATGGTTACCATTAGATCGGAATTGAAAAGGAGGACCGACACATGACTACCTTTGAGACAGAGTGGAGATGTTTCTAGTATACGGTAATGCCCTTTTGACTCATGAATGCGCCTCTGATGTTTTCCAGAATCGTAGTCGTTGCTTTTAAATAATTTACACACAAATTTATTGAAGTATACTTTGATGATTGGACAATATTTGGCCTTGTAAAACACCATATAGAGAGCTTGAGAATGATGATGGAACGTTGTCACCAGTATCAAATTTCCATGAATTTGAAAAAATGTATCTTTTGTGCACCTTTTGGAGCTTTGTTGGGCCATGTGGTCTGTCGCGACAGAATTTTGGTTGTTCCATCCAAAATTGTGATCATCCTCAATTTACCACCACCTACTATAGTTAAATAGTTAAGATAAACACTAGGACATACTGGATACTACATATATGGAGGTGACTACTTCGATGAAAAATTGCTGAAAAATATACTAAGTTTCAATGGATAGAAGATTGTCAAGAAAACCTAGACAAGATGGCTACTGTGCCAATACTTGTGTTTCCAGACTGGGAGAAATATTTCCATGTTCATCTCGATGCATAATCTATTGTGCTCAATGTGTTACTAACACATCCTGGTGAAGGGTCGATTGATCACCCTATTTACTTTGCTAGTAGAAAGTTGTCAACTGTAGAGAATAATTATACCACGACGGAAAGAGAACGAATAGCGATGGTATATGCACTGCATAAATTCAAACATTATTTAATGGGTGGACATTTTAAGATGTACACTAACCATTCTACACTAAAATACTTAGTCAATAAGCCAACTTTTTTTTGGGGGGGGGATTTGCTATTGGCTTCTCCTCTTCCAGGAATTTGATTTTGAAATAATTGTTAAACTGAGTCGATTGAATTTGGGACCAGACCATATTTCAAGGATAGAAAGTGGTGAAGAGCCTAGAAACTTGGAAGATAATCTAGCTGATGCACAACTATTCGTGATCACCATGTTTGATGACCAGTATAAAGATATCATACGTTTTATGAGTACAAGTTATGCGATAGTTGAACTCAGCATTGCGTAGAAGAAACAGTTGGTTGCGCAAGTTGTAGATTTCCAATTGATTGATGGACACTTGTATAAAATGGGTTCTGATGAGATAATTTGGTGCTACATACTGGATCATGAGCAGATGTGGATATTGAATGAGGGACATCTTTATGTCGCAGGAGGCCACTACACAGGAAAAGATACGGTGCACAAGATTTTGCAAGCATGATTATGGTGGCCCAACATGCATGTAGACACTCAGGATTATTATCGCGGCTGTGATGTTTTTATACACGATTATCATAAACATCATGTTGTGGGTAAAAAATCTCAGTATTTTCCTTGAAATCCTCAAAAGTTGAAGTTGGAATTTAGCAAGGGTGAACAAATTCATAGGTTTGAACACCACCACTCATTTCCTATGGACAAACTGTGGTACCCATATCAGTAACACTTATTTTCTCTTTGCAAGAAGCACTTCCACTACCTACTTCCCATGCACAAGGTGTGATTCCAACTTGGTAATTCCTGTTCCCATTATGAAGGAAAAAATGGAAAGTTAGATAGACTTCTTGAACCTTTCCTTCATCGAAGCCTCATCCCTATGGTTTAGGACACCTGGAGCTTGAGATCCATTATTCTAGGATTACCCATCCACCTCTCCCATGAAACCCTCAACCTATCCTATCCTCTCATCCCTTTATATACTAGCTTACCTTTCATGGGTAAGAGGAGGAAGAATGTGTTATTGCATCCAAATTCTGGCCAAATTCAGCTAGACTCTTAGGTGATTAGTAGACAATCTTGAGGCTTTGAGGCAAGGTTCATTTGAGAAAGACTTCTCAATACCAAGGAATCGGTTGTAAAATCTCCCTCTTTGTACTTTTAATACTAATGTATTTTCTTTTCCACATGCACTTGTATGTATGATTATCATGTTGTGTTTGTTGTTTAATTACTTGGTCTTTTACATAGGATTTTAAGCTATCTTGTTACTCTTATCTTAGTTTGTATTTTGTGGTGTTTCTTGCAGGTTATCCATGGAGATCAATCCCTTCCAATATCAAACCCTTGTATCCTGTGGAATTTAAGAAGAGCAGATAATTCAAGAGGTTTATCTAATCCTAGGGAAAGTTTCTATGTTGTGTAGTTGTTTTGTTTTAGTAATGAGTGTTTCATTCTAGGGAAACAACTTCTGTCTGCACTGGATGAGTATTTTCAGTAATACAAGTGTGACTCAGCTATGGAGTAGATAAATATTCTTGGTTTTATTTTCAAACTTGTATTCATTTTCAATTTCAGTTCATAGATCAGATCTGCTTGTGAATTAGTTATATTTGGTTTTGAAATTGCTAGATCTTCCTTCAGCTGCCTATAATGTTTCAGATTATTTCTTTCATATGTTATTTGTATCTGGTACCTGAGCTCTAACACTTTTCTTTTTCACCTCTGTGTGTGATTACAAAGTCTACTTTGGCCTTTGAGGCTTCTTGATCCATTTTTCTTTGGTTTGAAAGAGGAAGTTTGAAAAGAAATCATATATTCAGATCTCTAAGTGTATTTTTGATCAACTGAAAGGAAAGTAGTTTTACTTTTGTTTTATTCATATATTTTTCAAAGGGAGTCTTTATATTTGTTATTGAAAAGTTTAATATAACATTGATCATAGATCTTGGCATAGGGATGGAATCTTGATTAGTCTCATCAATTTTCAGGTATTGATGGCTTGATTGCTTCGTGTATGTTTTCTTCTCAACAAAAGGATCAAAATTATTTGTTTTTGAATATTTCCTTCATGTAATGTCCTCTTTTGCTTAAGAATTGAGGACCATCCCGCTAACCTATATGATTCCCATAGGTTCGAGCAGACACTAACACTCAGGGAATCAACTGTGGATTTGTTATCTCCCAAAATAATTTATTTTGATATTACGAAGAATTTAGCTCATGCAATGAAGGATATGAATATCACTGACAGTTTGAAAGCCTCTGTTTTTGATTTGGATGAATCACAAGTTATAGCTTTCGATGGCTTAGGCGAGGACTATCATAGCTCATTAGCCACTGAAAGGCTATGTTTCAGCAACTAAACAGTTGAACGCGGGCCAAAGGAAAACCAATGAAAGCAGTCTGAGCAAGCAGAGTCAAGTAACACTTTCAGTGGCTTAGGAGAGACTACAGAAAATTATTAGCCACCAAAAAAGGGTCATTTTCAGTAGATTAGAAAGGGATGCAACATATACACTAACCACTAAAAGATGAAATATAAATATCGGGTGGAAAACCCTTTTCAGCGGTTTAGGTGAAAGCTATGACATCTGTGTTGACCATCGAAAGAACATTGTTGAAAAAGTTCGGAGATTTATTCCTCTATGACACAGAATTTTCAGAGGTTTAGTCCTTTATGTCGCCGACACTACAAAGAGTCTAGTGGGTTGAGGTTTCGATTGCCAACGCATTAGTGGTTAAAGCTTCCGATCGCCGTGCTTAACCATCACAAAGTTAGTGGTTTGAAATGCTGAAACTGTGGCAGCGTTCAGGTTTAAAGTTCTGATGCATTAGTGGTTAGAGATTCTGATCGCTGATGGGTTCGTTAGTGGTTTGAATTCACAGTTAAAAAAGGGTATTTCAAAGTCACTATTTGCTGAAAATAGAAAGTCACCATGGCGATGGGGTAAATATTCTAGTGGTTTAAGCAATAAAGATTACATTTAAATTATCCACAAAAAGCCAGCGTTTCGGCGGTTAACTTAAAAAATCATGGAGGATCTAAACCACCAAAAGGATAAAATAGGGAAATGGTTGGGAATTGTCACATCCAACCCCGTCAGCAAGGCAAAATTCCATTTTAAAGCGTGATTACCCACTGAAAATACCTAGAGCCATGTGACTGTGTGAGAAATGAATGAAAAGGGTCGTTAGGCAAGTAGCACAAACTGATTTGACTGCCAAGCCTCTAGTTTCCCTCCATATGTCTTGAAGACCATCAAATAGCCATCAAATGCTTTGGATGAAGCAATTTACAGAGATATGGGAAAAGAGATCTCAAGGATTGAGCTGTTGTCATCATTTAGGTGACATCAATTTCCATAAAAGACAAAAATCCCTCATAATCAGTGCCTTGGGACCCCATCGAATTTCATTTTCAAAATTAACATTGTTCTCACCAGAAAAATGAGCTCTGAAGGAGCAGCTTTCTCAAGAACATTGTATACAAAGTCTAAAGGCTGTTTTACAGGTACCTAAGAGATACACCCTTTAGGATGAAGAAAAGTGGACCAGCTCTTAGACAGGAGCTAGGCGATGTTAGTTATTTAGAGACCCATCCAGAGGTTTGCAAACTATTCCAGGAGGTAGGATGCTACAAATATTGTGAAAAAAATATAGGGTTTTCATTAGCAGGTGGCTGAAGCTTTTGCCCTATCATTTGATGGTTCAAAAGCAGTCATAGGAAGGGAGGAATTTATCATAGATGAAGCACGAATCTCAGAGGTGACTGAACTCCCTTACACCGGAGAGAAGTGGTTCAAGACCACCATAACCAAAGATGTGGAGTTCAGGTGATATCTCAAGCCTGGGCATAGGGGAATGATATGGAAGAAGAGTGTGCCATCATCATGGCTAGAAGAGAGCTGGCAGGAGCTACTAAAGGCCATTGTGGTCTATTTGACCTATGAAGGAAGATACAATAGAGCAATGATCTATCATTTCAAACTCATGAACCACTTCACAAGTAAGAACCCCCTTAATTTTCCCTTTTATTTACACAGGAGTCTAGGGAAGATGGACCATTAAGTGAAAGCCTAGCCATCCAAAATTACTGGAAGGTTGTGCCACCATGGTCTTATCCAGCTATTGGTCCATGAATTGTTGAAGAAAAGAAACATTTCTTGGCCCTATTTCCTATTTTGGAATGGCTTTGAGACAGGCCTTCAACCAGAGGAGAAAGGAAAATATCATGCGAAGAAATCCAGCACTCCAAGGAGTGGGAGAAGAAGGAGGAGAGGCATTTCCCTAGATGCAGCAATTGAAAAACCTCCCTCCTCCTCCAAAAACAAGAAGACAAAAAGGAATTTGAATTTCGGTGAGAAAGGTTAGGGGGTAGAAGCACACCAAAAGAATGTCTTAAACCTACCTTATTCAGATTTTGAGGAAGAACAAGGAGAGGATGCAGCCCTAGCTCTATAATTTGTTCCATTTACTCAAGCATTTCCATTCCCCACACCACAGAAACAAGAAGAACCAGCTGAAAGGGCTTCCGCCAGCAAACCTAGAAGTCAAAAGACCAATCAGCTACTAAGGCAGGTTTATGAAATGGAGGTCTTGGAAAGAGAATTGAAGAGAAACAATGAAACATTGACTAGAAGAAACAAGCTATTGCACAAGTCCTACTTGGAGCAAAGAGAGAGATACATCTTCTTGAAAATTCTGAACACCAGGTACCTAAAAGACAATACCAGGTTACTCAGGATGGTGAGGCTCCAAAGGCAGTAGTTGAAAGAAGCAAAAGAAAACCCTAGCAGCCACCTTGCCTTATCAACCCTAGCTGAAGTAGCCATCAGTCTCCAGCCTCCTGAAACGAGCCAGGGCCTAACAAACACTCCAAACATGAAGCCGTCAGAAGAAGAAGGCTGAGCAAACAGGTTTGGAAAGGAATTTTTGAGTGAAACCTAATAAATTTTGTGAAATAGGGCTTTCGTTGGTTAAGCGAGTGCTGGAGAAGTCCATTAGTCACCGAAAGTTCCTCCTTTTGGTAGTTAAAAGTTTCGATAGACTGGTCGCTTAACCACTGAAAGCGGATGAAGGTTTAAAAGCAAGTTTTTGATAGACATAATTGGATTTTGGTGACTGCAGATAGCTCATGGGCATAAGTTAAAGACAAAAGGTGTTGACATAAGTATCAAAGTGTCTGTTAGATCTATTATGACAAAACAACGCCATAAAGTCATCAACCCAAATTTTCAAGGAGAAATCAGTGCGTTAACTGATAGTGGACCAACATCAGTGATCATTAGAGACTACAGTTATTTAATGTTCAGTCAATGAACTAAATCTTCATTATAGTTAGACAAGTAGTTAGGTAGGGTTTCAAACCCTAATTTGAAAAAACTGTTACTTTTGATTATTTTTGTAAAAAACAGATCCAAGTTTTAGGATCTGTCCATTTTGAAAAAGGCTATAAAGCCTAAGATCGATTTTATAATAAATGTTCAACTTCGGGGATTTGTAAACCTATAATACTTTCAACTTCTCATTTTACTCATTCTGAATATAAGCTCTTTTGTTATGATCTGTTAAGCCATCATCTCTTTCTTTACTGTACTTATGCATGAATGTGTATTTAGGTCATTTTCAGATTGATTAATAGCTAATAGCTGTCATCCTGTTAGTTTGTTAGTGCAATTTGATTTATAAGTGCCATCCTTATCATGATTTAGCCATTTACATGCATATGTTTTCTATGTAAGTATGCCAACATGATTATTTCTTCATCCCTGCACCTTATTGTCAACTTCTGAGCAATTGTAACTAAAAGCCTTGTAAATGAGTGAGTTTTATGCATGTATTGAGAGTGGAAAGGTTATATAGGTCAACTGACTTGATCCATATAAAAAACCCTAAAAACATTGTAAGTTACCATGTTTCCTTGAGATACAACCTAGAGGAGTTTCCTGGAGTGATAACAAATTGGCGTCGTTGCCGAGGAGAGGAGACTAAAACTCGGCTTCCCTAGGAGACGACATAGATCCTTGCTTTGATGATAGGCAAAGCTTGGACACTACTATGGTTGTAATCATATATCTGGTGACTCCTTTGATATAAGGTGGCTTCAAGAAGACCAAGTACCAGAGAAAACCCTAAGGGGCCACCAGCAACACCAATTTCAGATCCAGAAGAAATTTTGAGAAGAGATAGGGCTTTACTAAGATAGACCAGTAGTGCTGCACAAAAATCTACATCAGGTATTTCAAGAAATATTTCTGCTATTATTTCTTCTGTTGAAACTCTTAATTCTCAGGAATTTATAGATACATTAGAAAAATCTAGGGTTTGGGCATCTTCAAGCACTGCTGCTTGTTAAGATCCAATCCCTGGTGACTCCACTGGGATTAGTATACCACCACCTTCTCAGCAAGTATCTTCACAAGTGCTACCTTCCTCAACCTTGTCCATACCCATTTCCAATATGGCTTCCCCTCAATTGACCAAGATGGAAAGGATCCTAGTAGCTAGGTATGCACCCCTAATTTTTCCAAATCCCCTTGCAGCCATGCCTACTGGGGATTATCTCAAGTATATGCCTAAGTTTATAGGGGAAGGGGATTTCACTATTGAAGAAAATCTAGAGGCATTTTACAGCTATGCTGAAAATATTAACATAGAGCAAGAAGATGTATGGATTAGGGTTTTTGTGCAAAGCCTAGATTACCAGGATATGAAGTGGTTTAAGGAACTGCTTGCTGGATTAGTGGCAGGAATAGAATCCTTATATGATATTTTCCTAAAGCATTGGGGAGAAAGGAGATACCACCTCTACTATATCATAGAATTCAGCAAACTGAAAAGAGAAAATGGGGAGTCTATCTCCAACTTTACCAAGAGATTCAACAATATGTACACCAAGATCCCTACTGAAATTAAGCCCATGGATACCTCAGCTAGGATAACTTTGACTTCTACCTAATTCTTAGAGAAAGGAGGTCTTCCTCCTTATCACTCATGCAGGATGCTACCCTAGAGGTAGAGTCAAACATTCTGGCATCTCAGAAGGTCAAAGGGAAGATAAACAGGAAGAAGCAGCCAGCAGAACCTAGTGGGGTTTCTGCATCAGAGAACAAGATTGACAAAATGACCAAACTGTTCGATAACTTGACTACTAAAATGTCTAAATTGAAGGACCAAGGACATCTACCTGTGAGGGGTAAAGGGCCAAGTGACTTTGCTCCTAGAAACCCTAATTTTGTTCCTTATAGAAGAGGAAACCCCCTAGTTCAGATTCTCAGAAGGGAGAGGAATCAAGGGGAAGATCAGAGAATAAGAACTCCAATCCAAAATGCTGTATTAGAAGAAGAGCTAGAATTCATTCAAGAAGAAGGAGACGCTGAAGACAACATCCATTGCATGGAAGATGAGGTGGACTGTTAATTTCTGACACAGGCAGAATATGAAGAAGCCCTAATTGATGAGTATATCACTGAAGAGGCTATCTATCAAGCTGATAATCAGAGAGGTTACCAGCTCAGGTCTAGGTTGGTCGCTCCTCTCAAGAAGAATGTTGCACCAGTCAAGCATCCTGCTACATCATCTAGAAAGGTTTCTGTTTTACCGAAGAAGGTGGCTGTCACATCCAAAGAATTGCAGAAACCAGCACCTTCAGCCATACCTGATCAAGTCCAACCCAAACCTAAAGCTCATGAGGTAATATTTCTAGATAGACTGCATTATTCTTTCAACCTTGAGTCTGAAATTAAAAAATTGAAAATCCCTTTCCCTTTAATTGAGCTAATGAAGAATGATGCATTCAAGTCCTCCATTCTGAATTCCCTTCAGCCCAAGGAGCACATTAACACTGACTTTGTGAACCTGGAAGATGACAAGCCTATTGTAACCCTGGGCCCCATGATCAAAGACCTAAAGGACTCATGCCCACCATTCTACATATCCTTGAATATCCATGATAAAATCCTTCATAACTATCTGCTGGATTCAAGAGCCTCTCATAACCTAATGCCAAAGGCATACATTATAAGCAAGGAGAGCAACTCAGTGAATCACCCCATCTATGCAGTGGACACTAATTTTGGGTCATTTGTTTTGCAAATAGATGATTCTCAGTAGACATCAGTCCAGCTCACTAGGCCCACCCATTAGCAACCCGAATAAGTGACCACATCAATTTGGACCATGTATTTTGATGGGGCTAGAACTCAAAGCTCAACAGGTGTAGGTGTAGTATTGATCTCCCCATCTATGGAAAACATCTATCTGTCTTATAAGCTTGATTTTAAAACCACTAACAACATAGTAGAATATGAAGCCTTGCTGCTAGGAGTGAAAGCTTCCAAGGAGATGGGGATCATGTGCATGAATATTTTTGGAGATACAGACCTCATCATACAGCAGGTCAACAACACTTTTTAGACAAAAAACATCAGACTAAAGTCCTACAGGGATGAGGTATGGAAACTCAAAGAATCCTTTATGTTTTTTGAACTGTCATATATTCCTAGGGTTTTGAATCACCTAGCTAATTCCCTGGACGTCTCTGCAAGTTTGTTTGTTCCTCCTTTACCCCCTAAGCTCATCTATGATGTTCAGGTCAAGTAGAGACCCTCTCTACCAGATAATGTAAAATTTTGGAGGGTGTTTGAGAATGACGATGAGCTTAGTAAATTCCTTCAGTTAGTAGATGAATTCTCTGACATACACATAGACAAGGAAAACCTAAACATGGAGGAATCCAAATAGCTCAAGTTAAGAGATAAAGTGACTGATCAAAACATTGTCCGATTGCCCAGCAACTACATACCCTGAGGTCTAGTACCACTAGAAGAACTGTTTGATCACAATGACATCCCTTTCAATCCTACCAAAAAGGAGCTAGATCCTACTATCTAAGAGAAAAACATAGGCAGACAAAGCCATCCGAAACTGATAAATTTGTCCACTAGGCTGACTGCTGGTTAGAAGTTTCAATTTTGCAGCCTGATAAAAGAGTTTGCTGATGTTTTTTCATGGGATTATAGTGACCTAAAAACTTATGACACCAATATCATCCAGCACAGGATTCGTTTGGAGAAGGACACCATTCCTTTCAAACAAAAGCTGAGACCCATCAACCCTCTCTTATTACCAGTGATTGAAAAAGAGATCCACAAGCTCCTCAAAGCCAAGATCATAACCCCCCTCAGGTATTCCAAGTGGATTGCAAACCTAGTAGTGGTAAGAAAGAAAAATGGAGAAATTAGGTTGTGTGTGGATTTTAGAAACCTGAACAAGTGTTCCAAGAAAGACAACTATCCACTGCCCAAGATGGAACACCTACTGCAGAAAGTATTAGGAACTAGGGTTATGTCCTTCCTTGATGGCTTCTCTAGATACAACCAAGTTGTTGTGCACCTATATGACCAAGAGAAGACTTCCTTTACCACCCCCTGGGGCACCTTCATGTATGCTAAAATGCCATTTGGGATAATGAATGCTGGGGCTACTTTTCAGAGAGCCATGGACCTAGATTTTGTAGGGATAAAGGATAAGTTTGTGCTGATATATTTGGATGATCTAACAATTTACTCTCATAGCCATCATGACCACTTGCAGCATTTAAGGAAGGTATTTCTGAAGTGTAGAAGGTATGGAATATCACTGAAACCCAAGAAGTCCCAGTTTGCACTCAATGAAGGAAATATACTAGGCCACATAGTCTCAACTGAAGGTGTAAATATTGATCCAGTAAGGGTAGAGGAAATCCAAAAGCTATCAATACCAAGATGAAAAAGAGACATTCAGTCCTTTTTAGGCAACATAAACTTTGTCAGGAGGTTCATCCCTAATTTATCTGAGCTAGTAAAGCACATAACAGTCATGCTGAAAAAAGATGCAGAAATAAAGTGGGCTGACTAGGAAAGAAACTCTTTTGAAGACATTAATAAAGCCATCATGGAGGCCCCAACCTTGATTAGTCTCGACTACACCAAAGGTTTTTACATTTTCTCTTTTGCATCTTATGACATAGTGGCAGCTGTACTACTACAAAAGAATGATGAGGGTCTTGATCACCCAATTGCATTCTTCAGTAGAACCCTGAGAGATGATGAGCTGAAGTATGACTCAATTGAGAAGCAAGCTTATGCTCTCATAAAATATTTGAAAACTTTCAGAATCTACATTCTCCATGCAAAGGTCATTGCATACATCCCTTCAGCTGCTGTGAAGGATGTTTTGACTCAGCCTGACATTGATGGGAAGAGAGCTAAGTGGATTTCCAAACTCATTGAGTTTGATATAGAGGTGAAACCCACCAAGCTGGTAAAGGGACTAGGTCTGGCCAAACTCATGGCCAAAGAAAACTGTGAATTGATGGGAATAAATTTCACATGTGTCAAATCATCAAAGGTGCAGACTGTGGTAGCAGCATAAACATAAGTAAATCAAGATCAGAATGGCATTCCATCAGTAGCTGAAAACATATCTTCATGTGATTGGTACTCAGGTATCATTCAATTTTTACAAAAAATAGAAGTTTCTCCTGATCTCACTCCTAACCAAGCACAAGCTCTTACGTTGAAATCTATTAAGTTTTACATAATTGAAAAACTGCTGTACTAGAGAGATCAATCTGTAATTTTGCTAAGGTGTCTAGATAAAGAGGAAGCAAAGCAGGTCATGCATCATTTTCATTCCAGCACATGTGGGGGCCACCAATACTGGAAAACCACAACCCACAAGATATTAAGAGTGGGATACTATTGGCCAGTCCTCTTTCCTGATGTATTCACTTTTGTAAGGGCCCGTGACCAATGCCAAAGATTTATAGAGAAGCAACAACTCAAGTCCTTGCCCCTTAGGCCTATTGTGGTGAATGGGCCTTTCCAGCAATGGGGTCTAGATTTCATAGGTGAAATAAATCCATCTTCCAGTGGACAGCATAAATGGATCTTATTAGCTACTGACTACTTTACCAAATGGATAGAAGCAGTACCCACCAGGAATGCCACTCATCAAGTCATCATGAGATTTTTATATGATAATCTCTTTAGTAGGTTTGGCTGCCCAGTAAGGTTAGTAATTGATAATGCACAAGCTTTCAAGGTTGGGGCATTAGTTAAAATGTGTGAATCAATGGGTATTCAACTGGTGCACTCCACATCCTATTATCCCCAAGGCAATGGCCTGGCCGAGTCATCCAACAAAAGCTTAGTCAGTATCATCAGGAAACTGCTAGAGACAAATCAAAAAAGCTGGGATTCAAAGCCTAAGTTTGCTTTATGGGCTGATAGGGTGACAGACAAAAGATCCATAGGGACTTCTCCATTCAATCTAGTTTATGTGACTGAGGCCATTTTTCCTATCCAACTCATCCTTCCAGTGGAAAAGTTCTTTCAGGAAGAGGAAGATGAACCAAATGATATGGTGAGAAGGATGATGGATTTGGTGGAGTTACAGCAAATAAGGGAGCAAGTTGTAGGAAAATCAAAAGCTCATCAATAGAGGATAAAGGGCATGTTTGACAAAAGAGAAAAAGTAGACAACTTCCAGGTCAGAGATTGGGTCCTCAAGTGGGATACTGTCAGGTAGGACAAGGGAAAACATGGAAAATTCTACTCTTTGTGGATTGGCCCTTTTGTGATAGCTCAGGTACATAAGAATAACACCTTCAAATTGCAGGACATGGAAGGTGAAGAGGTATTCGATGGCCCAGTGAATGGGTGGTTCTTGAAACTCTATTTTATTTGAGTCTCTAATGCCTTATTATTGTAAATTAGTAGATAGTAGGTTATTTTGCTTTTAGAATAAACTCCATGACCAATGGAATAGTAAATGATAGTGTTAAGTTACTTAGCTGCTTTTAGGGAAAGGAATTTTTGGTTTGGGATTCTTGGGACCTCACTAGGAGGTTCCCATCCCCAAGTAGGAGCCATATGTTATCTCCCAAAATAATTTACTTTGATAGTATGAAGAATTTAACTCATGCAATAAAGGACATGAATATAACTGACAGTTTGAAAGCCTCTATTTTTTATTTGGATGAAAATTTCACAAGTTATAGCTTTCAGTGGCTTAGGAGAGGACTATCATATCTCATTAGCCACCGAAAGGCTATGTTTCGACAGCTAAACAGTTGAACACAGGCAAAAAGGCAAACCACCAAAAGCAGTCTGAGCAAGCAGAGTAAAAGCAACAGTTTTGGTGGCTTAGGTGAGACTACAGAAAATCATTAGCCACTAAAAAGGGTCGTTTCCGACATATTAGAAAGGGGTGCAACACATACACTAACCACCGAAAGCTGAAAGATAAATATCGAGTGGAAAACCCTTTTCGACAGTTTAGGTGAAAGCAATGACATCTGTGTTGACCACCAAAAGAACATTGTTGACAACAATCAGAGATTTAGTCCTCTATGACGATGATGTTTCAGAGGTTTAGTCCTTTATGTCGCTGACACTACGAAGATTCTAGTGGGTTGAGGGTTTGATCGCCGATGCATTAGTGGTTAGAGATTTTGATCATCGATGCCTAACCATTGCGACGTTAGTGGTTTGAAATGCCGACACTGCGGCAATGTTCAAGTTTAAAGTTCTGATGCATTAGTGGTTAGAGCTTTCGATCATCGACAAGTTTGTTAGTGGTTTGAATCGGTAGTTAAAAAATGGTTTTTCAAAGTCACTATCTACCAAAAATGGAAATTCACCAGGGCGATGGGGTAAAGATTCCAGCGGTTTAAGCAAGAAAGATCATGTTTAAATTAGCCACCAAAAGCCAATGTTTCGGTGGTTAACTAACAAAATCATGGAGGATCTAAACATTGAAAAGCTAAAATAGGGAAATGGTTGGGAACTATCACATCCAACCTTGTCAGCAAGGCAAAATTCCATTTTAAAGCATGATTACCCACCAAAAAGACCTAGAGCTAAGTGACTACATGAGAAATGAATGAAAAGGGTTGTTAGGCATGTAGCACAAACTGATCTGACTATGAAGCCTCCATTTTACCTCCACCTGTCCCGAAGACCATCAAATAGCCATCAAATGCTCTGGCTGAAGCAAGTAATGGAGATATGGGAAAAGAGATCTCAAGGATTGAGGTGTTGTCATCATTTTGGTGACCTCAGTCTCCATAAAAGATAGAAATCCCTCATAATCAGTGCCTTTGGACCCCATCAAATTTCATTTTCAAAATTAGCATTGTTCTCACCAGAAAAAAGAGATCTGACGGAGAAGCTTGCTGAAACACACTGTATACAAAGTCTAAAGACTATTTTACAGGTACCTAGGAGATACACCCTTTAGGATGAAGAAAAGTGGACCAGCTCTCAGACAGGAGCTAGGTGATGTCAGTTATTTAGAGACCCATCCAGAGGTTTGTAGACTATTCCAGGAGGTAGGCTGCTACAAATATTGTGAAAAAATACAGGGTTTTCATTAGCAGGTGGCTGAAGCTTTTTCCCTGTCATTTGATGGTTCAAAAGCAGTCATAGGAAGGGAGGAATTTCTCATAGATGAAGCACTAATCTCAGAGGTGACTGAACTCCCTTGCACTAGATAGAAGTGGTTCAAGACCACCATACCCAAAGATGTGGAGTTCAGGTCATATCTCAAGCCTGGGAACAAGAGAATGATATGGAAGAAGAGTGTGCCATCATCATGGCTGGAAGAGAGCTGGAAGCAGCTGCTAAAGGCCATTGTGGTCTATTTGACCTGTGAAGGAAGATACAATAGAGCAATGATCTATCATTTCAAACTCATGAACCACTTCACAGGTAAGAACCCTCTTAATCTGCCCTTTTATTTACAGAAGAGTCTAGGGAAGATGGCTCATGAAGTGAAATCCCAGCCATCCAAAATTGCTGGCAGGTTGTGCCACCACGGTCTTATCTAGCTATTGGTCTAGGAATCGTTGAAGAAAAGAAACATTGATTGGACCTATTTCCTGTTCTGGAATGGCTTTGAGACATGCCTTCAGCCAGAGGAGAAAGGAAAATCTCTTGTAAATAAATCCAGCACTCCAAGGATGGGATAAGGAGGAGGGCCATTTCCCTAGCTGTAACAACTGAAAAACCTCCCTCCTCCTCCAAAATCAAAAAGGCAAAAAGGAATTTGAATTTTGGTGAGAAATATTAGGGGGAAGAAGCACACCAGAAGAATTTTTTAAACCTACCTTATTCAGATTCGAAGGAAGAAGAAGGAGAGGATGCAGCCCTAGATCTGCAAATTGTTCCATTTACTGAAGCATTGCCATTCCCCACACCAAAGGAAAAAGAAGAACCAGATGGAAGGGCTTCCTCCAGCAAACCTAGAAGTAAAAAGATCAATCAGCTACTAAGGAAGGTTTATGAAATGGAGGTCTTGGAAAGAAAACTGAAGAGAAACAATGAAACATTGACTAGAAGAAATAAGATATTGCACAAGTCCTACTTGGAGCAGAGAGAGAGATACATCTTCTTGAAAAGGTTGAACACCAGGTACCTGAAAGACAATACCAGGTTACTCAAGATGGTGAGGCTCCAAAGGCTACAGTTGAAAGAAGCAAAAGAAAACCCTAGTATCAACCTTGCCTTATCAACCCTAGCTGAAGCAGCCATTAGTCTCCAGCCTCCTGAAACAAGCCAGGGCCCAGCAAACACTCCAAACATGAAGCCCTCAGAAGAAGTGTTGAAATATTGTAACTTCGAAGAATATTATTTTTGTATCTTTTATGGTCCCTGATGGTCCAACCGGGAGAACCACTTGTATTACATTGTACCCCGATGCTCCTAATCGGAAGAACTATAAGAGTCATGAGGTAGTCCCCTCTATTTGTAAAGGTGGGTCATCAGCACCCTAGTGTGGTTACTTGAGCCTACATGTGTAACTCGAGCCTACATGAGTTAACTTAAGCCGACATGTTGATTGAGTAAACTTTAAGTAAAAGGATGAATATAAATAGAGGTGTAGTGCTCCTCATTTGAGACACACACACTCACTTGGAATAGCGCATTTGTGGAGGAGAGGAGTTGCTGGAGGAGGAGAATCAAGTTTTTGATCTCCTTGTTGGTTTTACCTTTTTCCCTTTTGGGGCATCTATATTGAGGAAGCTTTTGCTGGGTTTTTCCCTTTAGGGTTTTCCCAGGATAAATCTGTGTTGTTCTTGTGATACTGTTTCTTTCAGAGATCCTGCTTTATATACTTTTATTATGAAAAATGAAATGATATACTTATGTCTTAGTTAAGCATATGAAAATTCAACATGGTATCAGAGCTAACCTGAATAGGGAAGATTTCACAAGTTACAGAAGCTAGGGATTCTTATTTTTCGGTTCTCTCTCCACAATCAATCAGCAAAAGAAGGCTAGGCTGACTCTCCTTTGAAGGGTGCATCGTTCTGTTGAAGTGGAATTCGATTCCGAGCATTTTCAATTTTCGATGTGGAAATTAGGGCTTTCTACAGAAGAGGAATTTTTGAGCGAGACCAGCATAGGATTTTTCTCCTCATCAAAACCAAAGTTTAGAGACCTGGATCAAGATTTTTGGTTGGGTGAATATCCGGGAAAGTCAAACCCTAGTTTGACCCCGAGCTAGAAAAACCCTAAATACTAAAACTGCTACGTTTTGGCACATTCGCTATATTCCGAGATTGGCGAAGCATCAGGAGCTGAAAATTGCCGGAGATGACGATAAAATCCTGATGAACACTGTGTCCAAAATTCATCCTCAGATTCGCTGTATTTCAGGAGATATGTTCTCTCCAAGTTAGGGTTCCAGCCTCTTCCAGAATTCATCCCTAAACAGGACACTTGGGGAGAATTGCAATATATTGGGCTACAGAGGTCCAAATGGAATTCCTAAAGATGTTACAGAAATTTTACGGAATCTAATTTCTGTGGTCCACATATCAGACTCAGAAGATGAACCAGTGACACGTGGAATTCCGTACAACTTCACTGTTCTGAACAGTTCTGTAACAGGTCACCTTGGGAAAAGGATCATAAATCCCAAATGGTGAAACCAATTCTGATGAAACCTATGGTGGGGGATCAGGAACATGAAAATTTACCTCATTACAAAATTTCAGACATAGAGGAGTATAAATTTTGGAGATATCATAGAAACATTAACAGGCATTTCTACTGAAGAAAT
The DNA here is from genome assembly GCA_001517045.1 of Pseudotsuga menziesii. Taxonomy (NCBI): domain Eukaryota; kingdom Viridiplantae; phylum Streptophyta; class Pinopsida; order Pinales; family Pinaceae; genus Pseudotsuga; species Pseudotsuga menziesii. The sequence continues at coordinate 1,116,502 of LPNX010393910.1, forward strand.
TGGAAAATTAGGGCTTCCTGTTCCGGGAGCTTCCCTCCACTGTTTTCAGAAATGGAGTACATTGGATAGCTCCATTTGAAGAGATCTATATGTCTAGACAATCAGATCTGAAAGATTCCAATTTGTTGAAATTAGGGTTTCTGTGACAAACCCTAGATCAGCCAGCTCCGGAACCAGGACGGACACCTCAAATCGGTAAGATCTAATCCTTTGCTATGTTCATTTGAGGTTCTCTTTTCAAAGTGATCTATGACATCAGTTTGATGATAAGCTTGGTGAAGTTGACAACTTCCAAGCCTAGAATTATATGATCTCTTTGAAGAAAATGGATTGGACACCTACATGAGCATAGAGGTTCCAGTTTCAGAGGGAGATGAGGCTAGAAGCCTTTCTCAAGAATAACTTGGTCAAATACCAGAAGATCATTGATGATTCAGTTTCGAATCAACTTGTACTACAAGTGTATTCCCTAAAGACATCGATGAGGTTTGATTCCTTGACCAAGCTATTTGAAGGGAAGAACATAGATCAGAATATGACCTTAAGAAACCAGCTGAAGAATGTGAAGATCCAGAATGCAGAGACCATGCAGTCATAAGGATCTCTCAAATCAAAGAACAACTTCAAGTGGGGAAAGAAAAAGTGAAGAATGCAGAAGTGGTGATGGCCACCTTGGATGGCCTCCTAGGATCATGAAATTCATTCATTTAAGAAATGTGTTCCAGAAGGAAGTGATTACTTTCAGCCGACTTTGGGAAGAAGAAGAAGCTCGTCTCTGAAGATCAAGCTCTCATCTTCCAAAGAAGATCCCTCAATCAATGAGAAATATGAAGATCTCAACTCTTGAAGAACTTCTTATCCACCTCAGCATTCAGATAAGAAATGGTACTATCATGAATGAAGAAGTCGATGAAGCTGAAGACTCAAGAAGGAGTATACCCATGAAACAAATAAAGATAAGTATTCAATTGTCATTTCATGATATTGTTTTGTTATACATTTGATTATATTCAGTTGATGTGTTATGCATGATAGATTGTTTGCATTAATGACTGTATACTACTAATATGCATGTGATGGGTAAGTAGCTCATGGTGCTATACAACTCTCCAATGCTACTTATCAAACCTCTTTGCTGACATATTGGATTAGTGCACAATCTCAATAATGTCATGGTAGAAATGGAAAGCATCTAGAAAGTCTATGTGAGATATGGTTGAATGTTGTATTGACTAAACAATTGCATGATACATAAGAATTTGTCGTTATGCATATGTTTTATGAAATAGTTCTAACCATGCAACTGGTGCATTTGAAATGCAGGAAAGGTCATGTACAGCCTCATTCAAGAAAAGAAGGATGAGACTTGTTCTGAAGAACAAGTGATGACAATTTCAAATTCACTCCAATAAACATGAATCTAAAGCTCCTAGGGTCAGAGACACCATGACGAAAGAAAGAGCTTCAAAGAGTTGTAGATCCACCTTGAAGGATGAAGACCACCATGGGTACAAGAGATAACTCAAGATGAAGAAAAGAATGCTATGGAAGAAGCTATGATCAAAGAATAACAGTTGATCATGGGGAATGATGTATATGATATGATGTACAAAGCAAGGTTCGTGATTCTCCCTAGAAAGAATAGACTATGACATGACATACTCTATTGACCAGTATATGTCGAGCATAGAACCACCTGTGCAGAATGAAGAAGGAAGATGATACTCCACTTCGGGGGGAGTGACTACAGAAAATTATAACTGAGTTCGACAGGGTATGACATGAAGGATAGCTTTGTGATGGATCGAGACTTTACCAAGAGTAAAGTAGTTTCCAACCTTCAAGGTTGAATGCAAAAGACTAGGATATGTTGATGACCTGAGAAGACAAACTCATAGAAGATGTTGTGATACTAGAATGATGTTTGGGATATAGTACTCAAACCAGAAAGCAAGAATGTGGTATCTTCCAAATGGATTTGCAAGATAAGATATGTTGCTGATAGAAGTAAGGTAAGAGTTGCGGCTAGAGGTTTCTATTAGAAAGAGGGAATTAAATATAAAGAGACACTTACTTCTGGAAGCAAGGTACATTTCCTTCAAATCTATCATGGTAGTTTCTTCCATGATGAAGTAAAGACAAGACTTCCTTAATGGTATGATTGAGGAAGAGTTTTACATCAAATAGTCACGAGGATTTGAAGTTGAAGACAGAAGGAATCAAATATGCAAGTTGAAGAAGGCCCTCTATGGCCTGAAGCAAGCTCCCAGAGCTTGGTATGGAAGAATAGATAGTTTCCTGATGAGCATGGGCTTTGCCAAGAGTAAAGTCGATCCTAACCTTTCCTACAAGGCTGTAGAAGACGTACCTGTCATTCTATTACTATATGTGGATGACTTATTCTTGAAAGGCAATGAGAAACAGATCATGGAAAGTAAGAAGAAACTAGCAGAAGAATTTGAGATGAAGACCTTGGGTTAATGCATTATTTCCTAGGTCTAGAAGTATGGCAAAGTTCAGAAGGAATCTTTCTCAACTGGGGAAAGTATGTGGTAGAGATATTGAAGAGACTCAATATGCTGAAATGTAAATTCATGGCCACACCCATGTACTCCAACCTGAAGCTGTTAGCTGATGACTCATTAGATTTAGTGGATGTGACTCACTACAGACAGATCATTGGGTCATTGATGTACTTAACAAATGCCAGTCTAGACATTTTTTTTGCTGTGAACACCTTAAGTCAATATCTTGTTCAACCAAGACGGGTTCACCTAGTAGCTGCAAAACATGTGATGAGGACTATAGACTTTGGTCAATACTATGATGCTATCCATGAGTATAGATTGTATGGCTACACAGATGCAGATTGGGCTGGAAGTATCTCAGACAGGAAAATCAAATCAGGTATATGCTTTGAGGTCTGCTATGAGTTCATGGTTTAGCAGGAAACAGTCCAGTGTTTCTCTTAGCTCGGTTGAAGCAGAATACATAGCAGATTGCTCTACTATGTTATGAAGCCATATGGCTTTAGAAGCCGATGTCAGGCCTCTTTGACCTAAAGTTGGATTCAACAATGATTCTATGTGATTACCACAATTGTGATGACAAAGAACCCTGTGTTCCATGTAACACGTAGAAATACGGTATTTCTACATACAAGATAAGATGAAGATAATGATACTGTAGATGCAGATGATGGTGATTTAGTATTTCTATACTGAATATAGAGATGATGATGTTTCAGTATTACTATATTGAAGAAGATGATGATTTCAGTATTCACATACTGTAGATATAGATGATGATGCTTTTAGTATTCACATACTAGAGAAACACATGGCGATATATTTGTATTCATATATTGAAGACGTAGATGATGATGGCTTGGATGATGATGTACTGACGAAGCCTCTGCCTCGAGTAGAGTTTGAACACTTTCAAGACAAGCTTGGTGTTGTTCGGAAATACCTTCCTCGAAGGGGGAGTAGTGATGTTGCAGAGGGATTGTATCATCCCGGGACATCTGTCCATAATAGATCCGGTGACCTCGGTCATCGAGAATGTGATAGGATTGTATCATCCTAGGACATCTGTCCATAATGGATCCGGTGACCTCGGTCATCAAAAATGTGATGGGATTGTATCATCCCGGGACATCTGTCCATAATGGATCCGGTGACCTCGGTCATCAAAAATGTGATGGGATTGTATCATCCCGGGACATCTGTCCATAATGGATCCGGTGACCTCGGTCATCAAAAATGTGATGGGATTGTATCATCCTTGGGCTCAAGTCCTAAAGTGATAGGGAGTGATTATCCCGTAATTGTATCCGGTGACTTCGGTCATCGAGAATGTGGTAGGATTGCATCATCCTTGGACTTAGTCCTAAAGTTATAGGGACTGATTCTCCCGTAATCAATACGGTAACTTTGGTTGTCGAGAATGTGGTGGGATTGTATCATCCCTGGACTTTAAGTCCAAAAGTGATCCAAAGACTTTTTGTCTTTGAGTTGTGGATTGCAGGTTGTTGCTAATGATGATGATGCCGTACTGATCAAAAGATCAAAATATGATGATGATGACATACTGATCTAAAAAGATCAGAGTATGACAATGACGCACTATGATTATGATGTTTCTGATTGAAAGATCAGAGTATGATGATGATGTTTCTGATCGAAAGATCAGAGTATGATGATGATACTTCTGATTGAAAGATCAGAGTATGATGATGATGCTTCTAATTGAAAGATCAGAGTATGTTGATGATGTTTCTGATCGAAAGGTCAGAGTATGATGATGGTGTTTCTATGTTGATGATGTTTCTGATCGAAATATCAGAGTATGATGATGATGTTTCTGATCGAAAGATCAGAGTGTGATGATGATTATGTTTGACAGATCAGAATTTGATGATGATGTTGCTGCTGATTGAAAGGTCAAGGTGCTGAAGATGTTGTTATTGATCGAAAAGTGAAAATGCTGAAGATGTTTCCGATCAAAAGGAAAAAATGCTGAAGATGTTGTTGCTGATCGAAAAATCAAAGTGCTGAAGATGTTGTTGATCGAAAGTTCAAAATGCTGAAGATGTCGTTACTAATCGAACAGTCAAAGTGCTGAAGATGTTGCTGATCGAAAAGTCCAAGTGCTGAAGATGTCGTTGCTAATTGAAAGATAAAAATGCTGAAGATGTTGTTGCTGATCGAACCAGTCAAAGTGCTGAAGATGTTGCTGATCAAAAGGTCCAAGTGATGAATATGTCGCTGCAAATTGAAAGATCAAAATGCTGGAGATGTTGTTGATGATGAAGACTGAAGATTGAAGATGAAGACTACATGATGTTGAAAAGCTTCCAATGATTTATAGATGTGTTACCCTGCTGATGTTGATGATGTCCGCTATCTCTACTCTTGTTGTTGTTGATGTAGAATACCCTTCTCGTTAAGGGGGAGTGTTGAAATATTGTAACTTCGAAGAATATTGTTTTTGTATCTTTTGTGGTCCCCGATGGTCCAACCGAGAGAACCACTTGTATTACATTGTACCCCGATGCTCCTAATCGGAAGAACTAATAAGAGTCATGAGGTAGTCCCCTCTATTTGTAAAGGTGGGTCATCAGCACCCCAGTGTGGTTACTTGAGCCTACATGTGTAACTCGAGCCTACATGAGTTAACTTAAGCCGACATGTTGATTGAGTAAACTTTAAGTAAACGGATGAATATAAATAGAGGTGTAGTGCTCCTCATTTGAGACACACACACTCACTTGGAATAGCGCACTTGTCGAGGAGAGGAGTTGCTGGAGAAGGAGGAGAATCAGGTTTTTGATCTCCTTGTTGGTTTTACCTTTTTCCCTTTTGGGGCATCTATATTGAGGAAGCTTTTGCTCGGTTTTTCCCTTTAGGGTTTTGCCAGGATAAATCTGTGTTGTTCTTGTGATACTGTTTCTTTCAGAGATCCTGCTTTATATACTTTTATTATGAAAAATGAAATGATATACTTATGTCTTAGTTAAGCATATGAAAATTCAACAAGAAGAAGGCTGAGCAAACGGGATTGGAAAGGAATTTTTGAGCGAAACCTAATAAATTTTGTGAAACAGGGCTTTCAGTGGTTAAGCGGGCATAGGAGCAGTCCATTAGCTACTGAAAGTTCCTCCTTTTAGTAATTAAAAGTTTCGATGGATTGGTTGCTTAACCACTGAAAGCGGATGAAGTTTTAAAAGCAAGTTTTTGACAGAAAGAACCGGATTTTGGTGACTATAGATGGCTTAGGGGCATAAGTTAAAGATAAAAGGTGCTAACATAAGTATAAAAAAGGGTCTGTTAGGTCTATTATGACAAAACAGTGCCATAAAGTCATCAACCCAAATTGTCAAGGAGAAATCAATGGGTTAACTGACAGTGGACCAGTAGCAGTGATCATTAGCGACTACTTCAGTTATTTAATGTTCACTCAGTGAAATAAATCTTCATTATAGTTAGACAAGTATTTAGGTAGGGTTTCAAACCCTAATTTGCAAAAACTATTACTTTTGATTATTTTTGTAAAAAACAAATCCAAGTTTTAGGATCTGTCCATTTTATAAAGGGCTATAAAGCCTAAGATCGATTTTATAATAAATGTTCAAATTTGGCGATTTATAAACCTATAATAATTTCAGCTATTCATTTTACTCATTCTGAATATAAGCTCTTTTGTTATGATCTGTTCAGCCATCATCTCTTTCTTTACCGTACTTATGCCTGAATGTGTATTTAGGTCATTTTCAGATTGATTAATAGCTGATAGTTGTCATCCTATTAGTTTGTTAGTGCAATTTTATTTATAAGTGCCATCCTTATCATGATTTAGCCATTTACATGCATATGTTTTGTATGTAAGTATGCCAGCATGATGAGTTCTTCATCCCTACACCTTATTGTCAACTTCTGAGCAATTGTAACTAAAATCCTTGTAAATGAGTGAGTTTTATGCATGTCTTGAGGGTGGAAAGGTTATATAGGTCAACTGACTTGATCCATATCAAAAAAACCTAAAAACATTGTAAGTTGCCAGGAATCCTCGAGCTACAACCTAGAGGAGTTTCCTGGAGTGATAACAGGATTGATGCCATATAAGAAGATCTAGGGCATCAATATTATATCATCATTGGGTAGAAGGGGGCCACCAGAGCCAAAGGGAACCTTCATGCATGAGATATGAGCATTATTTCATGATGCATGCACCCGATTGAGTCTCCAAGCACCTACATGCAAGTCAACTGCAAATTAGAAGTTAAATTGATCTAATTAGGTCAAAAGTTAGGTTATTCACAGTTGAAAGTTATAAAAGAAAGGTAAAGTGAATGGAGAAGGAAACTTATATGATTATTGATTTGAGGATTCAAATTGGAGAGCTCGATGAGCTAAGTTGGGGTTGAGTGCATGCTCAGCTAATTGGTGTATTTCAGCAGCGAAATCTATTTTCCCTAGTTCATCATCAAGTTGGATCATCCAGATTCAACACTACTTCATCATTAGGTTCTATTTAGTAGTTTCTTCGAGAGATTGATTATTCGTCAAGTTGGATGGATTTGATATCATATCGAGGGAACCTTGGTTAGAGACATTCCTATTCATTTTCTTCTCTACATAGGGCAAAAATTCTGCATGCTTCTTCTATTCTTCTCAGAACACCCTCATCACCCCTTCCCAAGAAGAAGGGCCTTTTAACTTGAGTATCAAGCTAGTTCTCAGTAGATCAGATGGATTTGAGGGTGTGAGAACCAAACTGGCATTTCAATTCGCTAGGGAACTTAGAGAGGTCAAAAATTCCGCATGCTATGACCATTCTCTTCAGGAGGGCAAGACCATCAGCTCTGCAATGTTTTGAGGATATCTGACCTCTCCTCCTACAAAAATGTCACCTTCAGTCAGGAGGGTGCTTACGGTACTGTGGGGCAGTAACATCAAAGGAAAGGAGCACTAATAGCCCACTTATTTGGATCTTTATGCATGTAGCTATCTCTAGATTCATTATCAGCCGGGATATCACTGGTAAGTGTTAATTTCTCTCTGTAAACCCTAACCCTAATTCAACTACATTTTATGGAATTTTTGCATGGCAAGTTTGCATGCACAGTTATTTCATCTTTCTATATGAGATTGAGTGTGTGAGTCAGCACTACAATAGAAAATTAGAAAATATTAGTATTTGGGATATTACAGTGGTATCAGAGCTATTTTCCTTTCCAGCTATGGGCATGCAAAATTATAAATGAATTCAGAAGACCATACAACCTTACTTATCGGAGACATAGGTTTAGAGACAATGATAAAGGAGAAGAGGAGTTAGAGGACATAGAGTTGACGGACAGAGAGTATCATTTTGGAAAGGGAAAAGAAAGAATGGTCAAGGATGATAAAAAAACTTTCAATAGTCTTTATCAGCCATAAAAGAACTCACTACTAGGGAAAAAGAAATGATGAGTACCTTCATGCAAATGACAGAGAAAAATGGGCCCACCCCACACGGTCCCTTGTTTCCCGATAGTGATAGGGTATCCACCAGCAGTAGTAGGGAGCACTTACATACCAACATGCAGATCCATCCCCATATATACAACTAGCCTTCCTGACCTACCATGCCTCAATTCTTAGATATTCCAACTGCAGTGCCTCTAGCACAAATAGAACTAGAAGAATCCATTAGTGCCTATTTGAGAGAGTATAGAGCTTTAGGAGATGAATACCATTCAGCCATGACCTTCACTGACTTCTGCCACTTTAAAAGTAAGAACAAACCCAGATCTTACAATAGGAAATTTACCTAGAACTATGAGTTACAATGCACCATAGGGAAATTCACTATCCCTACCTTTGAGGGCACCTGGGGTGGCCCAGCCTAGAATTGGGAGCAGAAGTTGGATACATACTTCCAGCTCAACCCCATGATTGAGATAGATGCCATTAAATTGGATAATTTGAATTTGGATGGAGAATCCCATGAGTGGTGGTACCATGGGTTAGTGACACTGGGTCACAATACCATCACATCGTACCCAGATTTTACAGAGAGGGTCATTGAGTGGTTTGATTGGAATGAAATTGAGGTACACTTTAGAGAGATGGCACAAATCAAGTAGAAAGGTAGTGCATATGCATTTATTTCAAAGTTTCATAGGATAGTAGTCATGGTGACAGATATATCAGAGAGCAGGTTGATTATGTTGTTTATAGAGGCCCTCAATGAACCCTTACGAGGATGGGTCAAGTCCTATAGTCCCACCACCCTAGCATATGCCATCAACTAGATTAGATATTTGTAGGATGCAGTACCCAAAACTAGGTTTCCTCCCAGAACCAATTTCCCTATTGAAGATAAAGAGAGGAAACCATTTTAAAAATAATGGCCCAAGAAAGAATGGATGGACAATGATACCTGACATGACCTTAGAAGAAAAACGTTATGTTTCACTTGCCAAGAACCATGGGTACCAGGTCACAGATGTTCAAGAAAGGGAAAGGCCTACTACATAGAGGTCTATTCCAACAGTGGGGAGGATGAGAATTATCAGGATCAAGAGCAGGGAGAGACACTAGAGATAGTTGATGAGGGACAAACCTCCAGAGGTACCATTGATACCATGATAGGGGTTCCTAGATTCCACACTCTCCAGATCAGAGGTACCGTATAGGGACACCAAGTGGGAGTGATGATAGATGGTGGGGCATCCAACAACTTTATTGATGTTGCATGGGTTAAAAAGAGAGGCATTCAGACTGAGAGTTTTGATGGGTTTTTAGTAGCTGTAGCGGGTCACACCATGGAGTGTAGTAAGAGAATTCCTAAATTAAAAGTAACAGTTGGGAATTATACAGTGATAGAGAAATTCTATGTGGTATATGTACCTGACATTAATTTGGTATTAGGAGTTCATTGGATGTATTCCATAGGGAAGTATTCCACGAACTACTAGACCATGGATATGGAGTTCATAGGAGGAGATGGGCAGAAGGTAGTATTGAGAGGGATGAATACCTACCCTCCCACAACAGTGACATCACACCGGATGGAGCAAGTAATCCGACAGGGAGATATTGAGTGGGTAGTAGAGTGTTTGGTTACCTTCAGGAAACCACCAAATAAGGCCACACAACATCCAACAGATATAGAGGCCTTATTGCAGAAGCACAAAGCAGGATTCAGATACTATCAAGTAGTCCGACCTCCAGATAGGGGATTTGAGTGCAGTTTTGGGGTAGAATACTTCATTTATTTACACCTCCAACCTTACCATTAGTCATCTCTTAAAAATAAAGGAGAGGAAAAACTGAAACCTCGCTTCTATGGTCCATACAAGATAATCGGGAAGGTTGGAGAGATAGAATATGAGCTAGAACTACTCGCAGAAAGTAAGATTCACAATGTATTTCATGTCTCCAACCTCAATAAGGAAGATAGTCAACAGATTGTTACATATTCTGAGTTTCCCCCTCTTGATGATGAGGGGAAATTGATTATGATTCCGAAGCACGTCCTAGAGGTACGAGAGCAGAAACGGAGGAACATAATCATCGGAGACTACTTGGTTTAGTGGAGAGATCTACCTATAGAGGAGGCCACTTGGGAGGGAGAAAAGGTATTACAAGACCCACCTTTATAGTTTACTGAGGAAAATAAATTTCAAGCAGGGAGGACTGTAATGTCCTGTTTTGCTTAAGCATTGAGGACCATCCCGCTAACCTATATGATTCCCATAGGTTTGAGTGGGCACTGATAGTTAGGGAATCAAATATGGACTAGTGCCATATAAGAAGATCTAGGGCATCAATATTATATCATCATTGGGTAGATGGGGGCCACCAGAGCCAAAGGCCACCTTCATGCATGAGATATGAGCATTATTTCATGATGCATGCACCCGATTAAGTCTCCAAGCACCTGCATGCAATTCAACTGCAAATTAGAAGTTAAACTGACCTAATTAGGTCAAAAGTTAGGTTATTCACAGTTGAAAGTTATAAAATAAACGTAAAGTGAATGGAGAAGGACACTTATATGATTATTGATTTGAGGATTCAAATTGGAGAGCTCGACAAGCTAAGTTGGGGTTGAGTACATGCTCAGCTAACTGGTGTATTTCAGAAATGAAATCTATCTTCCCTAGTTCATCATTAGATTGGATCATCCAGATTCAACACTACTTCATCATCAGGTTCTATTTAGCAGTTGCTTCGAGAGATTGATTATTCGTCAAGTTGGAGGGATTCGATATCATACCAGGGGCACCTTGGTCAGAGACATCCCTATTCATTTTCGTCTCTACAGAGGGCAGAACTTCTGCATGTTGCTTCTATTCTTCTTAGAACACTCTCATCACCCCTTCCATAGAAGAAGGGCCTTTCAACTTGAGTATCAAGCTAGTTATCAGCAGATTAGAGGGATTTGAGGGCATGAGCACCAAAATTGTAGTTCAATTCGCTAGGGCACTTAGAGAGGTAAAAACTTCCACATGATCTGACCATTCTCTTTAGGAGGGTAAGACCATCAACTCTGCAAAGTTTCAATGGTATTTGACCTCTCCTCCTACAAAAACGTTACCTTCAGTCAAGAGGGTGCTTACGGTACTGCGGGGTGGTAACACCATAGGAAAGGAGCACTACTATCCCACTTATCCAGATATTCATGCATGTAACTATTTCTGGAGTCATTATCAGCTGGGATATCAGTGGTAAATGTTAATTTCTCCCTGCAAACCCTAACCCTAATTCAACTACATTTTACGAAATTTTTTCATGGCAAGTTTGCATGCATAGTTATTTCGTCTTTCTATATGAGATTGGGTGTGTGAGTCAGCACTACAATAGAACATTACAAAATATCAGTATTTGGGATATTACACTTCATTTTAAGAATTGAAAAAGTTTTGTGTGACAAGTAGTGATGGTTTATTTCCTTTTAAAAGAGATATAGTTCTTTTTCTTTTCAAGATTTGCATTAGTATGTCTTTGCATACTTGCAATAGGAGTGAAGATATAGTTCAATATATTTTTTATTGGGATTGATCTATTTTGGAAAAATGAGAACTGAACCTCTACCCCTTCTTTAAGTAGGGCATATCCAGAAATTTAAAGGGAAATATTTGCATGAGCATAATTGCATGGTTTTACATTTATGTGACTACCTCATGCATTCACCTAGATGTAAAAGATAAAATTAAGCACTATCTTAGGTTAAAAATATTTATTAATTTGAGTGATAGGTTAGAAGACGTGTTCTAAAGTCTACAAACATAGGAGCTATCGTATGATGGCATGTACTGCATCCCGAGGATCGCATGATTCTTCAACATACCAACTGGTATATAGAACGACTTTTCATGTACCTTTGCAGTATATCGAAAAGTTCTTCACATACTCAGTAGAAAGGTCCCTTCAAACGATTGTGCATCAGAAAAAACTAACATGGATTTGAGATCCCACATACCTTGTGTATATATGGAGACCCCTCTAGAAAACCCATACTAACTGAGAATATCCTTTTATATGGATTGTTGGAGTAATACACCGAGAACATCACTCGGGGAGCTACTACGCACGTTTTGTCCAGGTAGTCAGGTATTTAGGAAAGGGTACGGTCCCAATCATAATTGTCACATTTTACTGTTAGACCCTGCTCTATATCGCGAGTTACGACAACTTGAAAATCCTAGTGAGGAACCAGGTTTCATCATCCCCTCCTATCACTTAAGTTTGCTTGTTACCTTAGCTTGCATAGGTTTGTTTGTGTGTGATCTATTCCTTTGATAAAAACTTAGAGTAGGAGTTTTCAACTAGCATTCTGGCTAAGTTACCTGTGAGACGATCTCACAGGTTGCAGGGTTTTCCACCTAACGTTCCTCTTGTTATGGAATAAATGGAAAGAGAAACCATGGACCAACCGAATAGGGATGATTCCCATGTAGAAAAAGTTTCAGCTAGTGAAACCGGGGAAGACGTTTCTTCCTTTGAAAATCCATCCACTCCTGTGGTAGTTCAACAACCCTTTTGTGGAAGATATGACCTTTCATTTTCCAATGAAGGGTCAACCTGATGCACGAGATTGGGTCTTTACCCACCCATCAGATGACACGATGGCATCGAAATTTAGTCCAAGGACTCCTTTCTGGGATACTCATTTAGGATAGGCTATCTTTTAATACAAGACCACCAATTTACCTTATGTTACCCCCCCATGACAAAATAGATTCGCTACAAATGAATAAATCCTTGGACTAGTTCAATAAAGTCTTGCTTGTTTGCGTAGGATGGGGGAGAACATAAGGAGAAGGAGTATTTCTTCTCTTCCCCACCATTCATAATTAAACTTCTCGACATACCACGCTCTTTCAAAATATCTTGTGGCTCCTAACTCAGGGTCACTCATTCAAAATATGGCCACTTATGATTCAGGTCAACCCTCCATCCATACCCTACCAACTCAAAATCTTCCATATATTTCTAATTCTCCTATACCTTACATCTATGATGGGAAACCCCCAGCCTAAGTTGCTTTATTAAATAGGGGTACCATTTCTAGTATGGGGAAAAATCTTGCTGTAGGAAAACTGACAGTCATTATACCTATCATGGATACCAATATCGTTATCCCCTCTTCTAGTAAGGGACAACACTCATGGGTCCAACCCACCTTTACTCAACCTTCATGGGGTTATAATTATCCAGTAAATAAACCTCTTGTAGTCAATACAAATTATCAACTGATAATGTCGGGAGTTGTTTATCCCAAAATTCCTTACCCTAGAAATATGTATACCCCATGGGGGAAACCTAATTGGTTAAAAGTACCTGTACCTGGAGGAACACCTGTCAATACTGGCGGAGGTTATGTAGGTCCACCATTTGGAGGCTGACCACCTAGAGGTTCACCTTATATAGGTCCTCCACTTGTAGGTCCACCACCAGAGGCCCACCTTCCATAGGTCCACCACCTGGAGGATCCCCTCCACCTAGAGGGCCACCACCTAGATGCCCACCCTCTGGAGGTCCACCTCCCCCAGGAATCCCACCACCTAGAGGATCATTGGTAGGATCATTTGTGAATCAACCAACCAATAAACTGGTCTTTTGAACGTCGTCAACATTAGTTTATCAATCAACTTACAGTTCTACTGGTCCACAAATACCTTATCAGTATTGCTAGTACCTGCAAATTAACTGACAACTCCCATTTTTTTGATACTTTGGACTTGGAAGACTTGTCCAAATTGATTAATGATCCCATCCAACTCACCCCTTTCTGTCCAACAATTCCATTCAAATTACCATCATACATCCCGAAGTTTGATGGGAAACATGATGAAGACTCAAAAAACCATGTTATGACCTTCCATTTGTGGTGTTCTTTGAATTCCTTGATAGATGACTCCATTCATTTGAGGATATTCTAGAGAAATTTGAATGTTACAACTGCTAAGTGGTATATTGAACTTCCACAACATTCATTTGTGGACTTAATATACTGAAAACTGTATTCCTTACCCATTTCTAGCTACCCATCTGTTATGAAACTGTACAAATATATTGACCTCTCTTTGATAGAACACTTCCACTCACTTATCCGATCACATTCATGAGTAGAGGACACATAGAGGTTAATAAATTATCCTATTATGGATCGACTATTAGCTGACTGGTTTACTAAATCTTTGTTGCCTCCTATTGCCCGAGATGTAGTTATCGGAGGTGATGTTACATAGGAACAGATTATTTGCAGGGCTCAATATTTGGACTTAGTTTATTATTAGTCCAGGATCTTATATGATTTGATCCCTAATTCTCCTCATCCCAACACCGATCCCACCAATCCACATGCTGAAATTCCTGTAGATGATGTTGTAGGTTCAATTCAACCTCCATCCACAACGAAAACTACCAAGCAACATATTTCTTCTACTGCTACTTATTCTACTCCTACTGTTTCCACTGAGGTGAATTCTATCCAATCTTCACAAACACACAGTAATAAGAAAAAAGGTAAAGGTAAAACTAAAAAATCTGGAAACTAGCAGGAGAATCGTAAGACCACGACTTCAAAGAACGAGTCCAAGGCCAAACAGAAAGATAAGTACCTTTGCCTATTCTGTGGAGGTGATCACTTCACAAAGGAATTTCCTCGATGTGAAGAAATCAATAATTTTTTGAAAATTAAACATACACCGACAATATTAAATGACCCTTTCCCATCCCAACAAAAATTAATTGATCATACATCTTTGCATGGTCCCTCTTCCTCCACTGAGGAAATCAGAATGATGTTCATCGAGAATGTTGTGTTGATGATACGAAATCAAACATATGATAAACCTCTTGAGAATAAATCTAAAGGTTCTTCTCCCGAAAATACTCCTCCTACAAATGATCCTCCTCCACCTCCTTCTAATGGCCCTCTTACCATTGATAAACCTTGTTTTGGCACGATTTTATGCCCTCCCAAGAGTACAATCCAGAAGTCAGTTTTCAATCTGAGTGCTCGAGCTTCCCAATTATACAACATTGTTGAATATATAGCCCAGGCACCTTGGACCATGTCTACACTAGAAGTACTCCAAAGTTTCCCTACACAGCATAAAAAATTGATGTTAGCCTTAGATCCAGAGAATTCTACTACAATCACTTTTAACATGGAGAACTACAAATCGAGGTTATCCCCCCAACTCATGTTTCAAATCGTGACTAGGGTGGTAGGAAGGAAAGTTCATTGGACTGTATTGGATGAAGGAGCTTCCACCTTGGTTTTATCTATGTCTTGTTGGAGAGCCATCGGTTCTCTTGAAATTGATCGGTCACCAACCACTTTGAAAGCCTTTGATAGACAAGGTTTTCAGCCTCATGGCATGTTACCGGCATTATATATCGAGCTGGGGGGAAAGACTATTTCTATCGAGGTATAAGTAGTTGACGCTTTGTTGTATTACAACTTATTATTAGGGAGAAATTGGTTTTACGCTACGACAACAGTTGCTTCGTCAATATTTCACACTCTCTAGTTTGCTCATGAGGGAAAGATTGTAACCATGGACCAACTTGATTACCATTTGCCTAATATCACTATCACCATGACAAACAAAATTCCTATGTTTGGGAAATCCCCTCCTCCTTATCAATTCGTAGGAGTTGTACTTTTGAAAGATTCATCCCTTATGGGAGTCTTTCCATCTACTGCTTCCCCTCCTATTTTGGAACTTTCTACAGTTAACATGATATCATCCACTACTAGGGGCATATACAAAGTTAAAGATATTGCTGAAATTACTTCTCTCGGTCCTCATGAAGACTTGTACCATGCCATTCAATCTACTTCCGATACTTACTTTGATGATCAACATCTAGTAACATAGGATCCATACCATCTACATTATTGGTTATATTATCCTCTCCCAGCTCTAGATTATATCTTACAATATTTTCCATTGGATGAGTCTATTATGCAGATTATGAGTTTGGATGAATCCCTATGAGAATATCATCATCAGATATCTTCTTTTCTTCCTAATGCCATTTCGGTGGATTCTGATTTTGTATCTCTTATCAGTTCCGATATTGTAGAGAATCCTCAAACACTTGTGTTATTGTAGGATGTTGACTCTAAAGGGAATTTGTACAACATTACTCAAACTATTCCCATTGACATATCAGTGAAGCCTAGAGTTGTTGAACATGTTCACATTGGATAGCACTGATCAACAATGAAAATTGAAGAATACCAAGCTCTTTTCAAGTTATTCCGAGATGTTTTTTCTTGGAGTTATGAAGAAATGTTGGGTATTGATCCACCCATCGAAGTACATGAGAAAAAGAGTTACTCGAGGAAAAAACCAGTAAGGTAGAAACTCTGTCAGGTCCACCCAAGGAAAGTTATGACAATCAAAGCTAATGTTGAATTTTTTTTGAAAGCTGGTTTCATTTATCCAGTGCCATTGAATGAGTGGGTATCTAATATTGTTCTTGTTTCCAAGAAGCAGGGCACTATTAGGGTTTGCATCAACTTCAGGGACTTAAACAAAGCTTGTCTAAAAAATAACTTTCCTACTCCCCATATCAATCAAATCATTGACAATTTTGTTGGAAGTGTCATATCCTCCTTCATGGAAGGATTTTCTGGCTACAATCAAATTGAAACACTACCTACCGACCAATACAAAACAACATTTATTTTCCCATGGGGAACCTTTGCTTACTGTATGTTACCTTTTGGCTTGAAAAATGTGGGATCCACATTCTAATGAGTCATGTCCTATGTCTTTCATGATATCAAGAACATTGTGTAACTGTACCTGGATGACTTGCCTACTCATTCACAACAAAGAGAGGATCATTCAGGGCATCTTAGGGACATTTTCCTTCAATGTTGTCACTATCATATTCAGATTAATCCACACAAGTGCATTTTTTGTGTAGATACTGGACACCTTCTTGGCTTTGTTGTTTCCAAATATGGTATCCAGATTGACCCTTTGAAAATTGCTGCAATTTTGGCCTTAACCTTCCCCAACTGACATCACAAAACTCCAAAGTTTGCAAGGGAAGGAAAACTTTCTTCGCTATTTCGTATGCAATTTTGTAGAGAAAATGAATGGTTATATGCGTCTATTGAAGAAGAAATCTCCCTTCCTTTGGGATGATCAAGCTCAATGGGATTTTAATAATTTAAAACATGCCATAGCACACTTGCCTATGATACAACCCCCTAATTACTCAAAATAATTTTTTCTCTATATTGCTGCCTCCACCACTACCATTGGTATGGTTCTGGCATAAGAGGATTTGAACGGACAAGAACATGTGATTTATTATCTTAGTAAGAGTCTTATGGACTCTAAATCTTAGTAGTCACATGTGGAGAAGTTAGCGTTGGATATAATCATTGTTGTACAATGTTTTCATCATTACATCCTACTTCGCACAACTACCGTTCTCACAGATCGAAACCCCATGTACTACATCTTAACCGGTTAGGTGCCGGGGGAAAATAATCTTGTTAGATCGTCATCCTCTAAGAAGTTGAACTTGATTTCACTAAGATAACTTCCAAGAAATCCTTATATTTTGTGGAGTTGATGTGCAATCTTCCTCATGCTATAAGAGAAATTGAGCCCAATGACTCATTTCCTGATGAGTTCTTGTTCCTGATCAGCACAACAGAGCCATGGTATGTATATTTGATCATATATCTCCAAAATAAAATATTTCAGCCTGAATTATCTTGTGATGATCGTTGAGGCATTCACCATCACGCTAAATATTATCTAATTCTCAATGATACCTTATACCGACGTGGTATTGATTTCATTCTCTAACGATGTTTAACACACGACAAGGTTGAAAAAGTATTGAATGATTTCCACTCTAGAGAATGTGATGGTCATCTTTTTGGTATGGCTAGAGATCAAAAAATCCTTCACGTTGGTTACTTTTGGCCTTCGATCTTCAAGGATTGCCATGAAGCGGTTAAAAAGTGCCCACCCTTCCAACTCTTTTATCTAAAAAAGCACCCCACCTTGCTCTGTTACACAACGTCATTACCATTGTCCCTTTCACCAAATGGGGGATGGATTTCATGCATTGTAAGCCTACATAAGCTGGTGGGCATGGTTACATCATTGTAGCTGTTGATTATTTTACAAAATGGGTTGAGGCAATGCCTACATATGGTGAGGATGGTAAGACTGATGCCCTCTTTTTTTTAACCACGTCATTGCTAGGTTTGGAGTTCCTTAGGCTATAGTGACTAATCAGATATCTCATTTCCATAATCAGATGATGGCTGAGCTAAGCGCCAAGTTGGGATTCCATCATGAAAACTCAAATCCCTACTATCCACAAGCTAATGGCTAAGTCGAAGCCATTAACAAAATCCTTAAGACAATTCTTTGTAGGATGGTTGGAGAACACAAATCAAATTGGAATTTAAATCTGTTCTTGACACTTTGGGCCTATAGAACTTCTATGAAAACAACGATGGATTTCACACCTTTCCAATTGGTCTATGGACTGGAAGCTGTTTTACCTATCGAATGCAAAATTCTATCATTGAAGCTAGTTGTTGAACTTATACTCAACACTTTGACTGAGGAAGAGTGCTTCCTTTATCAAACTAACCTTCACGAGACATGACAAGATGTCGCTCTGGATAATGACTCACATAAGAAATGATTCAAGGCCCAATATGATAAATTTGTTCAACCTAGGGTCTTCAATGATGGAGACCTTTTTCTGACATACGATCAAAAGCATGAGAAATTGGGGAAAGGGGATTTGGAATCAATGTGGTACAGTCCCTACATCGTTAGCAAAGTCTTGGAAAAGGGGCCTATGAATTAGAACTATGACGGAATACCTTTCGGGTAGCCTCGCAATGGGTTATACCTAAAAAGGTAATATGCCTAGGACATCATGCATTAGTACCTTGTATATATCTGTATATATTGAGTTTTAGTGTGGTGTTACAGTTGATTTTACCACACATGGTGGATCACACCTTTATGGCCTTCCTCGTCCCTCTGTAGACTCTTTAGACCCTATGGACCATTTTTGTACCTTTGATGTTTCCAAAATCATCCCTAAAAATATGGATTATTTTCTATACGCGACTTTTAAACCTATTCTCACGTATACACGTGGATTTGACCCTTAAACCCGCGTACATCGGGATGTGTGCAAAAGGCCAAATAGTTTTGGAGTTTTCCTTGATATGGATCCGAGTCACTTGTCTCTTGGCCTTTCATATGCCTTGAGATCGCTCGGATTTGACCTTCCATTACCCCATTGAAGCACTATATAAGGAACCCTTTGGATACATTGAATTGAAGAGCAAGAAAACTATAGTCCATTGTTGCTGGAGCTTATACTTGAGTCTGCATCCCTTTGTCCCTTGGAGTACTTTGTGTTATTCCCAAGCTTGCCTTTGCTTGTGAGATTTCTATATAGAGATGGAGGATTGAAGTGGTTGAGGCCTAGGTGGAGGACTCAGTTTCTTTGATTCGCAGACATGCCGACAGAGGTTGTCACTATTGTAATCTCTAATTTATATTAATAGAAATATATTTTCTTGTCCAATAATGTGTATTTAAATGAGTATTGAATCCATGGATGCTTTTAAATGCTTATATGTTATTTATTATATATGCTAGAGTAGGTCTAACACAATTCTATAACATGCTTGTCTTGTTTGCTAAATGTTGAGAGAGCAAATGATCAATACAAGCGAGAGTGGAAAATCTCAACGGGGATCTACATCAACCATCCAGAATAAGGTGTGTTTCGAGATCCTTTAGTATTATATGTTTGGTTTCTATTGCATATAGGAAACGATTGATTTCTGCGGTTACCCTATCTGTTGTGGTACCCCAATCCATAGGAAGTTTTCTCCATAACAGAATTGGCGACCATACTGGGGACTTCCTAGTTATTTCCTTTGGGGATTTTTATCGGCATTCAATGTTCTTGAATTGCCCTGATTTCTCTATTTCTGAGTCAGGTCTAGGTGCATGTTTGCTTGGTAGTTTCTGGTAGGAGTAAATTTTGTCTTAGTTTTCCTTCTTTTTTATCTCTTTTTCTTCCTGTACGCTAGTTTTTTCTTCACAGTCGCGTGTACACGCGATTTTTACCGGGATTTCTGCGTATATACGCAGGTTTTCTGCACACAGTCATGTATGCCCTAAGTTTTTCCTTCTAGGGGAAGATTAAGTGTTGCTGGGTGAGTTTTGATAATTGCTGAGTCTCCTTGGATGTTTCTAGAGTTTGTATACACCTCTGTTTCTGATTAGAGATGTTTTCTAGGTAGAATTTAAAAAAAAAATGTTCTTGTCATTGCATTTTCTATTTTTTGTTTTTGGATTAGTGCATTAGGACTCTTTTGTCGTAGTGATTTGCATGGGTGTTGTTTGATAGTGCTTGGAGAGTCTGGGGATGGTAGAGTCATTCTTTTGCTTTGTTATCTCATTTCAATTCAAAAAATACAAAAAGTATTTGCTTCTTTGCATCATTATGCATCATTACATTTTGCATTTTGCATGGTACTTGCACTAGGTTTCCTTGGAGAAGTATTAGTCAGATTTTCATATAGAAATGATTGCATTTTTCATTTGAAGGAGAATTTTGCATTTCACGTAGTAGCATACCCCATTTTTCATTTGACACAATGCATTTGCATTGATTGTTAGGTGTGCATTTTACTTCTTATTGCGTCATAACACCATTAGTTGCATGATCATTTACCCTTTTGAGTAATAAGCCAA
Source organism: Pseudotsuga menziesii (assembly GCA_001517045.1). Taxonomy (NCBI): domain Eukaryota; kingdom Viridiplantae; phylum Streptophyta; class Pinopsida; order Pinales; family Pinaceae; genus Pseudotsuga; species Pseudotsuga menziesii. Next base: position 1,137,290 of record LPNX010393910.1, read on the forward strand.
TTAAAATCAACGCATAATAAAATGAATTACACTCTTTTATTTTATAGGGTACACCAACACGATTAGGTTTTAGGGTCTTGGAATAGTTCATTGCGAGTAAATTCTCCAAGACCACTAAAAAAAAACATGTATGTGTCTGTCCAGGTGAGAGTGAAAAATTCCTTGGTATAATTAGTGTTTCTCAGGATCCTCCTCTTACAAGGGAGTTAAGCATGAGGCAGTGTGAGTGGTTATTGATTGGGATGACCCCTAGTCATAACTGAGTAGCACTAGAGATATTTCTAGGATTATATTCATATCTGGGGGCTCTTTCAGGTGTTTCAGGCTTTGCTACCCTGCCCATAGGGTCAATCCTGCCTGCGACTGTCCACCTGAGCATTGATTATATCGAGGTAACCTAAGTTTCCTTACCTATATTATCGAGGGGGTACTTCACAGAGGTTATTCTGCAGGTGTCCTGGCTAGGTTGGGGTCGGACAACACAGTCACTATATGTGTTGAAGCTGAGGGCCACAATAATTGGTTACGAACCTCTGCTTGTTGTGTATGGGAGTCTCAAGCCTCTCCTAGGTGAGACATACTTGCTTCATTCAGGAGCTCACATATCCTACCCTTGCTTGTTTGTGATTTGGATTTACAATATATAGGTGTATGCTCTGTGCACGCTAGTTTGACTAGGGTTTGCGTAATTAGATAGAGTCTTTTTCATTTTTTGAGTCATTATGGATTCGGGTGTGGCACTTCGTCGTTCTCATCATTTAGCAGGACTTTCACCTTCCACATCTCCTCTTCCTTTGGGAGAGAGAAATAGACAGTCTGGGCGAACTACTTCTCACATTGATTCACACACGATGGGATATCATGAGGACGATATTCCTGAGATGTCTTCTCCACCTCAAGAGGTTGGGGAGGAAGATCCTACTCCTGTATATGATCCTTCACTAGATATACCTTCACATTCCGGTTATGATTCCTCATTCATAGGTTGTCGGTATTGGTTTTCGGGTGACAAGACTCACCATGAACCCACAAGCACTAGTCATGTTATTTATGGCATGCTTGATATACTTGCACATGATCCGATACATCATGCTGAGTCATAAATTGAACCTAGCACTATACCTAGGGGCAATCCTATTCCTTTCCATGTGGAGAGATTTGGGAGCATCAGTCACATTGCACCTTCCATCCCAGCGGTGGAAGCTACCTCACGTGCCTGTCCTAGACCTAATGTTAGTAGTCATATATGGATGCTAGAACCAAGACGAGTGACCATAGAGAATACCACTTATATCCCTTCACATGTCCCTTCATCCTAAATTATTACTCCTTCATATGCATTTTTGACAACCCTTCCTCCCCTGCATTCATGTGGTCCTTCGGGTCAGAATGTTGCTACTAGTCAGGTTCGTACTGGGACTGCTCGCACAGTAGTATCTCAGAGTCAAGTATCTCCTATTGTTTTGGGAGGTCATATTCCTATTTATGGATCATCTTATGGTCCATCGCAAGGAGTTCCCCATATCCCTACTTATGGAGCTTCTCATGGGATATCCCATGGGACATCTTATGGAGATTCTCATGGACAAGCTTATGGACCACAGTATGGACAAAGCTATCAACCTTATGGGTATGGGTATCAACAACCCACTTGCTCTTCTAATTATGGCTTTGTAGCACCGCATAGTCAAGGTACACCACATCATAATGCTTCCATGCCAGCCTACACGGGTCAAACGGGAGGAGGATATTATGGCCAAGGCCATGGTATTTACAGTAGTCATCCTTATATGAACCAAAACTATCAGGGAGCATGGCATAGACCGGCTCAAACTAGTCTCCCTTTCCTCGCAATGTTAAATTTACCTGACTTATCAATACTAATGAATGATTTGGTATCTCATGACTCGGCTTGGCCGACTGTCCCTTCCAATCTTCCCTTAGACATTCCCAAATTTGAGGGAAAACCAGGAGAAGATCCTAGTGAACATGTCACTACCTTTCACCTTTGGTACTCTTCCAATTCCTTACATGATGACTCGATCTGTTTAAGGCTATTTCAACGCACCCTCACTGGGCCTGTAGAGAAATGGTACATAGAGTTACCGAGGGGTGCATTTGTTTTGTTCGATGATCTTGATATGACTTTCCTCAATCACTTCTAGCTACCAGTGCATTACGACGTTGGTACGAAAATCTTGTCAACATTTCAGCAGGACAAAGCCACACATATCTCAGATCATATCCAAGAGTGGCGTAGATGGAAAAGGTTGATTAAATATTTCATACCGCCGGAGTTTCTCCTTGAGTGGTTCCTTCAATCATTGCTATCTTACATCGCGAAGGATGTTTCTACATATAGAGTTTAGAACAAGGAACAAGCAATTTTGAGGGCACAGGAATTGGATTTGATTTATGATCAATCCAGACTATTATATGAGATCATACCTAACGCTCCACGTTCTAGTTTCGATCCCAAGATCAAGCCTGGACCACATGCCGATGGCATTGTGGGTTGTACAAGTGCCAAACCTACGGATTCCATTGTGAAACAAGTGAGTCAATTGTCTATCAATCAATATGCTCCAGGACAAGCCACGACTTCGTCTCAACCCACCCAAATGATGAGTGTACTTTCTATGCAATCGTCGAACCAGAAGGGAAACCAACAGCCCGAAAGGAATAAGAAAAAGGGTAAAAACAATCGTAAGGGTGGGAAAAAGAATGAAAATGCCAATTTTAATGACAAGAATGACTGTAATGTTGGGGGGGGAAAACAATCTAAACATAAGGTTAAGTTTCCTTGCAAATTGTGTAAAGATGACCACATCACTCACTTGTTCCCTCGTATGGAAGATGCCTCGAGGTTTATAGCACAGGGCCCAGCTGTGCTGACCAATCCTTTACCCCATAATCAAAATATGAACTCAAGGACCCATGATCCTCAATCTACGCCAGTTGGAGATCAAAATCCGTCGAAAACTAGTACTGGTCATGGGTGCATCAGCATGGTGTGTGCTACTAAGGTTGTGACTCCTGCAAAAGACTATGGTTCGTCACAACTAGAACTTGGGAAGGAACCTCCTCCTACTGAGAGCCCTTTGTGTATTGAAAACCCTATGGATAAACCTAAGATTGCACCTCGCACTCCTAAGGGAGTCCTAAAGCATTCGGGGCACAACCCTAGTGCCCGAGCCACCCAAAACTATTCTGTTGTCGAGGATTTGGTCCAAAATCCTTGTGCGATGTCTACACTTGAAGTTCTTCAGAGTTGTCCTTCGCAAAGGAAAGCTTTTCTTTCTGCTCTTGGGGTGAATGATGATAACTCTTCTTTCATCATCAAATTTGAAACCATGGGACTACAACCTCGCTTTCCTTACTACATGTCTCTCTTGATTCATGTAGAATGTCTTAACATGACCGTCAAATGCATTGTGATTGACAAAGGCACTGCTGCTTTCGTGATGTCTTTGTCATGTTGGAAGGGTTTGGGTTCTCCCGAGTTGTCTAAATCCACTACCATGTTGACTTCCTTTGATGGTAGATCCTTTTGGCCGCACAGAATTATTCCTTCTCTTAAGGTTCATTTGGGAGGGAAGACTGTCACGATTGAGGTCAAGGTGGTTGATGTGCCCCTTGATTACAATATTTTACAGGGTTAGAATTGGATGTATAGTATGCAAGCCGTAGCCTCTTCTCTATTTTGAGTTGTATGCTTTCCATTTAATGGGAAGATTGTTACGATTGATCAAACATCATTCAAAAATCTGAGTGTTAGTGCATCGTCGGGAGCTTCTATCCCAATTATCAATCATTCTCAGCTGACAACTGGGAGTGTGGGTGTAGGTATGTATCCATCCCTTATGGGGACATTTATTTGTCTTGCACCCTTACTTATGATCGGATCTAGTTTTGATGGGGCTTCATCTTCATTGAATTTGGTGTCTTTTCACACTACCCATATGGAAGATCCTTGGATTCTTCCTACACCAAGTCCTTCAAACGGAACTATCAAACTGGACGTGTAGTTGCCTACAGCAATGATTTCATATCAAGCGAATCTTGATTCTTGATCAAGCATGGGAACATTGTCTCCAGGTGGATCAAAGCAAGTCAAGTGCAAATATTGTCTGGCTGTAATGTTTGGGGCCATAAGCATACTAAAACACCACAAAGTGAGAATCTAATGAGAAGATGTAGTTTGTGATGGTTTCATTGCAGAAGTCACAGTCATTAACATTTATACTAAAAGACAAGGCTATTTTAGAGGGTTTCAGGCACATGATTCTAGAAAATTTTCCATATGGAATAGAGATCCATCATGACAACCCAGTATGTAGGAATTGGATATGGAGTTGTGAAAATCCTGTTTATATCTATGAGATAGGGGATATTTATGATCTGATTGACATTGCCACCTGCTTAAGTAAAACATGGAGGCTTGGAGATCTGGTCATTCAATGGCTGAGGTATCAAACAATTTGGAAATCTCATGATGCTTTCAATCATAAAGTTAGCAGGTGGCTTTTTCCTTTAAATATCTTTAATAGGACATCCTAGGTTATTATCAACAGTGAATTTGAAGCAAGGGACCTTTAAAATGGTTGATCTAGATCCAACCACTTTAGGTGTAATCCCAACTCTACATAGGTACAAGGACAATAATTTCACTTATAATATGTATCCCTTCATCCCTACATATAATATTGAATGGAATCTATATGCAAGAGATATAGTTTCTATATACATGCTAAAGTATACAATGAATGCTAACAAGATGCAAGGCATAGTTAACAAACTAGAGAGGCTACTAAGAAATGAAAAAGTGGCAAATGATTCCAAACAAATTCAAATCCTAGAGTTGGAGAAAAAGGTAGTGGAAATGGGAATAATCCCACTGGATGCCACCCTTAGACATAATTTATTGAAAGAAAAAAAAAGGTTCAAATTATCAATAATAAGCTAAAAGTCCCTACCATTGAACATATCTAGAAAGCAGAGTTGTTGGAAGTTTAGGAAGAAAATATTATATGGTTAATATTTCCCAAGAATGCAAAGTAAAAATAGAGAAGCTAGAGAAAGAGATCAATGGCTTAAAACAAGAAAATTACAACTTGGTTTGTGCTAAAGGTGCTACATTGCTTACATTTGCAACAACTAACCCAAATGACACTCTAGCCAACATGAACATTAAGGAAGATGAGTTGTGCAAAATCAAGGAGGACCTCCGAAATCGAGAGGAAGAAGTGTACATTATAAAGAACATGATAGAAAAGAGGGATGAAATGATCACTAATTTAAAAGACCACAGGGCTAAGTTGTAGAAATAGGTTGATCACCTCACTAAGAGGCATTCATGGAAGTCTCCCCTAAAAGGAAAAACACTTAGCCTAGGATCTGATAGAAGCAATACTGACCCAAAACTACATTTCATTATTACCCAATATGAATGGAACTTGGTAGGAACTACAATATAGGATGCCGAAAGGACCTTCATAGATTTAGAGAATAAGACATAAATATCCATATTAGTCATGGATATTCTAAATTTCAATACTGGTGAAGAACTGGAGGCAATGGAAATAACACACATAACCAAAATCAACATGAAAGATTCAAAATTGATCACAAAGAAGAATTTGGTGCAAATATTGTACAATAAATCCATTTAGTTGGCCACAGATGTTATTTCTCTTAAGCCATCTTCAATGAATTCCTTAATTGAGGCCTTACATCTCCTTGGGATGGAAATGGAAAACTCTATCCTAGACAACATTGTGAGTCTATAATTACCTATTGTGTAAATGATGACCTACAATTTGAAGGTATAGAAGGTGGTATCAGAGGCCAGGTTATCTTAGATAAATTGCTTGATTATTTTGGGCTACTTTCTAATATTTGCTCTGTTTTCAGAAATTTGTTGTCGTCCTCTTATAGTCGCAACAAAAACCTAGATATGTGAATTTGGGAGATGAAGATGTCTGAGTACCCAGTGGGAAATAATTGGAAGAATATTTCCAAGTTCAATGCCTTAACATCTGCTCAGTAGGATCTATTGGTTATACCTTAAAGAGATTCATGGGATTCGTCATCATAGCTTCCATAAATTCTAGTTCAACAACTTCCTTAGTATCTATCTCAACAGCCACTTTAGTTGCTAGCTTAGCACTTATGGTGGAGGACATATCAGTAGGAACTACAATAGTTTAATATAAACATAACAGATTTTCTACAGTTTTATTCTTGCATTGGGAAAAAACTGTAATATCTGAGCCAGTGATACCTAAACAGCAGTGAGATGATGCTCATATTAAGCTATTAGAAGAGATATTATACAATTATGTAACTAGTCAGATGAAAATATTTCGTAGCATCAAAATCATCATGCTTCTCCTCATATACGTTGGGACATAGTGATTTAGAATTGAAGTAAGGACTAGTTCATACAAAAATGATGTTTGTTTTTAGAATGTACCCGGCATTGAATATTATAGGTGGAAGGAGATAGATGAAGAAGAGCTCTTCGTTAAATACCAGAATATGAGAATTTTTTCCTCTGGTGATTAACAACATGACCACTCCGGCGAATAGAGCCTGTGCCACATCTCCAATCAGTTCAACTTCAACTGAAAACTAATCACTATAATGTCCAGATTATTATATATTAGATTCTAGAGATACTCACAATAATAAGGGATGTAATAGACTCATTCATCCATTTATTCTCCTCCAATAGGTGACCAATTATAATACAAATACAGAGTAGAGTTACAAACAATGTGATTGAGACGATGGAGGATTCACCCAGGCCAAGCTTGAATAACACAGGATGTACAGGAGCCATTTGAGTGGAAACAAGTAAGCCCTCCATGGCACAATTTCTTTATCACCCTCGAGACTGAACAATTCAGCAAAAATATTCCAATGGAACAGGGGAATAACTATACAGATTTCCTTCTACAACTAATGAATTGATATCCGAAAACCTCAAATGATTGATTTCAGTCTCATTCAACCCATGATTGACGATGGTTTAGGATTATTGAAAACACTAAGCAGCTGGATTGAACCGACCCATGAAGTTTTTGAACATCTAGAAGCCCCCAGAAAGAGCAAACAAACACTACCTAAAAATTAGAAATCAGACATAATTGTTTTAGCATTTTATGAGAAATAATAACATGGGATAGCTTAAAATAGCTCAAATAGGAGCCGAGAGAGAGATCTCTTCACGATTATTACTTCGCTCATTGATTCAATGATGTTCTTTCCGACCAAAATGAAGAAAAAAAACATTATATGATAGTTGAGTTTGAACTGTTGACTGTATATTAGAACTCCTTGGTCATGATGCCTTGTTTCATTTCATGGTTGATGTTTTCTGTTACAGTTTGTTGATGACAATTGTTATGTTAGAAAAATATAAAAAATAGAAGCAAAAAACAATACTAATAGAAGCATACTGAAACACCACAAAGTGAGAATCCAATGAGAAGACGTAGTTTGTGATGGTTTCCCTGCAGAAGTCACAACCCAAATGCAAGTTGCTTTTGATAGCATCAAAGAAACAAATTCAAGGAGATATGGGATGAGTTTAGCATTTTCTATCACCCGTTGGACAAAACAACATGCTATCACAACATCTTGAACCTACAAAAAAAACTGACCACCTATGAATCTGAAGACTGAAGGAACATATTACTGGACAATAAGTGGTTTGTAACAATGCAAATGAGGAACTGATAACCTAATCATTTCACCAATATGGATCTTCTATGGAAAATAATTTTTGTTCTCTTTCTTGGTGCAATTTTTAGTGCAAACTTCTCTACTACTACTTACCAACATGCATATAGGAATGGTTCTGAGAACTTCATCTTTGGGCTTGTTCATTGTTGTCTAATGTTCAAACTAGTACTTCTATCGAGTGCCAATATTAAACAAGCAATAATAAGGTGAATGGCACTTTGTTCTCAGCTGAGTATAATAGCCTGTGATCTGACTGTGCATCGACAACACTCTTAAACTAGTTCTCTATCCTGAGAAAATACAAGCATAAAAAACGCTAACTTAGTTAGGCCAAGATGAGTGAATCCCAGCACTCTTGTATGGGAATCACTGCAAGCCTACAAGGTCATTTAAGCCATAACATGCATATCAATGCTTCCCTCAATGTCATTGTTCACAAGTGAATGACAAGGTAACGTTGTTGAACTGTTTTCAAGGTAATTGTAATAAGTAATAAACAACAACCAAACAAACTAGAATATTGTTGACCAAATTCTTATTCAAATGGACTGGCTATAGGTGATGATATGAAGGATTATTTTGTCAATGTTTCTCATAAACCGTGATCACTAGACTGTGGATTCATTTTTGTTACCATGCGAGTGTCTGTGTGGAATTACTACAACGTACAATTTGGGGATGTTTTGCTTCATGCAAAGGGTTAACCATATGATAGCTGTTGGAGCATACTTGTGCATAGAGCAGTGTTCAAAATGCATGGGATAGTGTTGACAAATGGTTTCTCCAACAAAAAGTGCACTAGGAAATTCATTGAAGGTAAAACATTTTAGAATGCAAAACCAATGACATACTACACAATTATCAGGAAGATCAATTTAATTAACTTGGAAATGATATGCTTGGGAGTAATTTTTCAATGCTGTAGTGAATTTACAAATTCACTAGCAATGATTCCCATCAGGGAATTCAAGGAGATGGTTAACATACACATGGTTAACATACTTTGCAAGATTGTGGACTCTTCACTATGGATAAGCCTCCAATATTGTCACCACTAGGACTATGTATGCATCATGAATCTTGCGATTGTGTAAGTATATGCTGGTCAAAACTTGGACTGTTTGCAACATAGATTGACCATCAACTTCAGTGGAGAAAGGAATAAAAAACTTGAACTATTTAGGCACAAAAGGAAATTCAGACTGTTGATGACTATGTGAATTCGAGACTATATATATTGGTCAAACTTCACCCTCATTCAAGCATGAAATCAGACTGTTTTAACACTTCCAAGTTAAGACTGTTCATGCATGCTTTGACTGGTGTATTCTGAATTTCCTTTGTTAGAACTACAAACAAAACACCCAATTTGTTTTCTTAAGACACTTGCTGCACTAGTCACCACCGAGATCACCTCATTCTGTTGCTGCAAACAAAATTCGGGAATGCTGCAAAAAATTTGGGCATTCTGCAAAACATTCAGGATTGCATCATGTGTAGAAAAGCCCCCAACACCAACCCAAAATATGTTATCCTTCTCCAAACATTTTGGGTCTGTGTATATGCTTGGACTTCTCCTTCGAATTTCCTCAGTCCACAACCTCAATCACCCAAAAAATCTCAGTCCACTGCTCTCAAAATTCCACACTCCAAAATGAGGTGCATTGTCTCTATTTATACACATTTTTTATGAATTTTTATGGATCCGACTTGTCAAAATTTTTATTTTTATTTTTATTTGGAATTTTTGAATTGGGCCAACCTCATGTGTTGGGTTATTTATTTTCACATTTTTAGGAGCATACCTTATGTGCAGGAAAGAACAAGAGGTTACATACCATGTCAAAGGCTCCACTATACATGTGAGCCATGCTTGTCACCTATGGGATTGTTCACATACTCATGGGAATTTCTAAAGGTTCCTCCATACATCATGTACCCTATTATGTTACAAAACACTCAAGCCAGAGATTTAAAAGCTTTAGCTGCACCAGCTATGTCATAGATACTGGAAAGAAATTTTGCATTATTTGCATTAATGACATTTTGAATACCATGAATAACTGAAATATGCAAAGGTGCATTGCCACTCATGGCCTCTCCTACCCATATAGCTGCCAACATTATCCATTCGTTGGGCAAGGCACAAATGCCCTGGGAGACTAACAGAAGGCCCCTCTTTTCACCTTATTTTTTCCATTTTGTCTCTCGTTTCTCCATAATTGAACGACCATTTAGGGGCCTTCATTTGTGATTTGTATCATGAGGAAGTCTTTAATTTGTCCATAAATAGAATTAATTCACCATTATGTCTAGATGGTCTTTGAAATTTGGAACTTGAAGCCTATTGATGACCCACACAGACAGCTGTGAACCTGACATAATTTTACATTCTACAAAGAACCAATTTAACCAATTTACATACCATAGGCTTCAAGTTCCAAATTTCAAAGACCATCTAGACATAATGGTGAATTAATTCTAGTTATGGACAAATTAAAGACTTCCTCATGATACAAATCACAAATGAAGGCCCCTAAATGGTCGTTCAATGATGGAGAAACGAGAGACAAAATGGAAAAAATAAGGTGAAAAGAGGGGCCTTCTGTTAGTCTCCCAGGGCATTTGTGCCTTGCCCAACGAATGGATAATGTTGGCAGCTATATGGGTAGGAGAGGCCATGAGTGGCAATGCACCTTTGCATATTTCAGTTATTCATAGTATTCAAAATGTCATTGATGCAAATAATACAAAATTTATTTCCAGTATCTATGACATAGCTGGTGCAGCTAAAGCTTTTAAATCTCTGGCTTGAGTGTTTTGTAACATAATAGGGTACATGATGTATGGAGGAACCTTTAGAAATTCCCATGAGTATGTGAACAATCCCATAGGTGACAAGCATGGCTCACATGTATAGTGGAGCCTTTGACATGGTATGTAACCTCTTGTTCTTTCCTGCACATAAGGTATGCTCCTAAAAATGTGAAAATAAATAACCCAACACATGAGGTTGGCCCAATTCAAAAATTCCAAATAAAAATAAAAATAAAAATTTTGACAAGTCGGATCCATAAAAATTCATAAAAAATGTGTATAAATAGAGACAATGCGCCTCATTTTGGAGTGTGGAATTTTGAGAGCAGTGGACTGAGATTTTTTGGGTGATTGAGGTTGTGGATTGAGGAAATTCGAAGGAGAAGTCCAAGCATATACACAGACCCAAATGTTTGGAGAAGGATAACATATTTTGGGTTGGTGTTGGGGGCTTTTCTACACATGATGCAATCCTGAATGTTTTGCAGAATGCCCAAATTTTTTGCAGCATTCCCAAATTTTGTTTGCAGCAATAGAATGAGGTGATCTCGGTGGTGACCAGTGCAGCAAGTGTATTAAAAAAACAAATTGGGTGTTTTGTTTGTAGTTCTAACAAAGGAAATTCAGAATACACCAGTCAAAGCATGCATGAACAGTCTTAACTTGGAAGTGTTAAAACAGTCTGATTTCATGCTTGAATGAGGGTGAAGTTTGACCAATATATATAGTCTCAAATTCACATAGTCATCAATAGTCTGAATTTCCTTTTGTGCCTAAATAGTTCAAGTTTTTTATTCCTTTCTCCATCGAAGTTGATGGTCAATCTATGTTGCAAACAGTCCAAGTTTTGACCAGCATATACTTACACAGTCGCAAGATTGATGATGCATACACAGTCCTAGTGGTGACACTATTGGAGGCTTATCCATAGTGAAAAGTCCACAATCTTGCAAAGTAGGTTAACCATGTGTATGTTAACCATCTCCTTGAATTCCCTGATGGGAATCATTGCTAGTGCATTTGTAAATTCACTACAGCATTGAAAAAATACTCCCAAGCATATCATTTCCAAGTTAATTAAATTGATCTTCCTGATAATTGTGTAGTATGTCATTGGTTTTGCATTCTAAAACGTTTTACCTTCAATGAATTTCCTAGTGCACTTTTTGTTGGAGAAACCATTTTTCAACACTATCCCATGCATTTTGAACACTCCTCTATGCACAAGTATGCTCCAACAGCTATCATATGGTTAACCCTTTGCATGAAGCAAAACATCCCCAAATTGTACGTTGTAGTAATTCCACACAGACACTCGCATGGTAACAAAAATGAATCCACAGTCTAGTGATCACGGTTTATGAGAAACATTGACAAAATAATCCTTCATATCATCACCTATAGCCAGTCCATTTGAATAAGAATTTGGTCAACAATATTCTAGTTTGTTTGGTTGTTGTTTATTACTTATTACAATTACCTTGAAAACAGTTCAACAACGTTACCTTGTCATTCACTTGTGAACAATGACATTGAGGGAAGCATTGATATGCATGTTATGGCTTAAATGACCTTGTAGGCTTGCAGTGATTCCCATACAAGAGTGCTGGGATTCACTCATCTTGGCCTAACTAAGTTAGCGTTTTTTATGCTTGTATTTTCTCAGGATAGAGAACTAGTTTAAGAGTGTTGTCTATGCACAGTCAGATCACAGGCTATTATACTCAGCTGAGAACAAAGTTCCATTCACCTTATTATTGCTTGTTTATTATTGGCACTCGATAGAAGTACTAGTTTGAACATTAGACAACAATGAACAAGCCCAAAGATGAACTTCTCAGAACCATTCCTATATGCATGTTGGTAAGTAGTAGTAGAGAAGTTTGCACTAAAAATTGCACCAAGAAAGAGAAAAAAAATTATTTTCCATAGAAGATCCATATTGGTGAAATGATTAGGTTATCAGTTCCTCATTTGCATTGTTACAAACCACTTATTGTCCAGTAATATGTTCCTTCAGTCTTCAGATTAATAGGTGGTCAGTTTTTTTTGTAGGTTCAAGATGTTGTGATAGCATGTTGTTTTGTCCAACGGGTGATAGCAAATGCTAAACTCATCCCATATATCCTTGAATTTGTTTCTTTGATGGTATCAAAAGCAACTTGCATTTGGGCTGTGACTTCTGCAGGGAAACCATCACAAACTACATCTTCTCATTGGATTCTCACTTTGTGGTGTTTCAGTATGCTTCTATTAGTATTGTTGTTTGCTTCTATTTTTTATATTTTTCTAACATAACAATTGTCATCAACAAACTGTAACAAAAAACATCAACCATGAAATGAAACAGGGCATCATGACCAAGGAGTTCTAATATACAGTCAACAGTTCAAAATCAACTGTCATATAATGTTTTTTTTTCTTCGTTTTGGTCGGAAATCACATCATTGAATCAATGAGCGAAGTAATAATCATGAAGAGATCTCTCTCTCGGCTGCTATTTGAGCTATTTTAAGCTATTCCATGTTATTATTTCTCATAAAATGCTAAAACAATTCTGTCTGATTTCTAATTTTTAGGTAGTGTTTGTTTGCTCTTTCTGGGGGCTTCTGGATGATGAAAAACTTCATGGGTCGGTTCAATCCGACTGCTTAGTGTTTTCAATAAGCCTGAACTGTCGTCAATCATGGGTTGAATGCGATTGAAATCAATCATTTGAGGTTTTCAGATATCACTTCTTGAGTTGCAGAAGGCAATTTGTATAGTTAGTCCCCTGTTCCATTGGAATATTTTTGCTGAATTGTTCAGTCTCGAGGGTGATAAAGAAATTGTGCCATGGAGGGCTCACTTGTTTCCACTCAAATGACTCCTATACATCCTGTGTTATTCAATCTTGGCCTGGGTGAATCCTCCATCGTCTCAATCACATTGTTTGTAAATCTACTCTGTATTTGTATTATAATTGGTCACCTATTGGAGGAGAATAAATGGATGAACGAGTCTATTACATCCCTTATTATTGTGAGTATCTATAGAATCTAATATATAATAATCTGGACATTATAGTGATTATTTTTTAGTTGAAGTTGAACTGATTGGAGATGTGGCACATGGTCTATTCGTCGGAGTGGTTGTGTTGTTAATCACTAGAGGAAAAAATTCTCATATTCTGGTATTCAACGAAGAGATCTTCTTCATCTATCTCCTTCCACCTATAATATTCAATGCCCGATACGTTCTAAAAACAAACATCATTTTTGTATGAACTAGTCCTTACTTCAATTCTAAATCACTATGTCCCAAGGTATGTAAGGAGAAGCATGATGATTTTGATGCTACGAAATATTTTCATCTGACTAGTGACATAATTGTATAAGATCGCTTCTAATAGCTTAATATGAGGATCCTCTCACTGTTGTTGTTTAGGTATCACTGGCTCAGATATTACAGTTTTGTCCCAATGCAAGAATAAAACTGTAGAAAATCTATTATGTTTATATTAAACTATTGTAGTTCCTACTGATATGTCCTCCACCATAAGTGCTAAGCTAGCAACTAAAGTGGTTGTTGAGATAGATACTAAGGCAGTTGTTGAACTAGAATTTATGGAAGCTATGATGACGAATCCCATGAATCTCCTTAAGGTATAACCAATATATCCTACTGAGCAGATGTTAAGGCATTGAACTTGGAAATATTCTTCCAATTATTTCCCACTGGGTACTCAGACATCTTCATCTCCCAAATTCACATATCTAGGTTTTTGTTGCGACTGTAAGAGGATGGCAGCAAATTTCTGAAAACAGAGCAAATATTAGAAAGTAGCCCAAAATCAACAAGCAATTTATCTAAGATAACCTGGCCTCTGATACCACCTTCTATACCTTCAAATTGTAGGTCATCATTTACAGAATAGGTAATTATAGACTCACAATGTTGTCTAGGATAGAGTTTTCCTTTTCCATCCCAAGGATATGTAAGGCCTCAATTAAGGAATTCATTGAAGATGGCTTAAGAGAAATAACATCCTTGGCCAACTAAATGGATTTATTGTACAATATTTGCACCAAATTCTTCTTTGTGATCAATTTTGAATCTTTCATGTTGATTTTGGTTATGTGTGTTATTTCCATTGCCTCCAGTTCTTCACCAGTATTGAAATTTAGAATATCCATGACTAATATGGAGATTTATGTCTTATTCTCTAACTCTATGAAGGTCCTTTAGGAATCCTATATTGTAGTGCCTACCAAGTTCCATTCATATTGGGTAATAATGAAATGTATTTTTGGGTCAGTATTGCTTCTATCAGATCCTAGGCTAAGTGTTTTTCCTTTTAGGGGAGACTTCCATGAATGCCTCTTAGTGAGGTGATCAACCTATTTATACAACTTAGCCATGTGGTCTTTTAAATTAGTGATCATTGCATCCCTCTTTTCTATCATGTTCTTTAAAATGTACACTTCTTCCTCTCGATTTCGGAGGTCCTCCTTGATTTTGCACAACTCATCTTCCGTAATGTTCATGTTGGCTAGAGTGTCATTTGGGTTAGTTGTTGCAAATGCAAGCAATGTAGCACCTTTAGCACAAACCAAGTTGTAATTTTCTTGTTTTAAGCCATTGATCTCTTTCTCTAGCTTCTCTATTTTTACTTTGCATTCTTGGGAAATATTAACCATATAATATTTTCTTCCTAAACTTCCAACAACTCTGCTTTCTGGATATGTTCAATGGTAGGGACTTTTAGCTTATTATTGATAATTTGAACCTTTTTTTTTCTTTCAATAAATTATGTCTAAGGGTGGCGTCCAGTGGGATTATTCCCATTTCCACTACCTTTTTCTCCAACTTTACGATTTGAAGTTGTTTGGAATTATTTGCCACTTTTTCATTTCTTAGTAGCGTCTCTAGTCTGTTAACTATGCCTTGCATCTTGTTAGCATTCATTGTATACTTTAGCATGTATATAGAAAATATCTCTCTTGTATATAGATTCCATTCAATATTATATGTAGGGATGAAGGGATACATATTATAAGTGAAATGATTGTCCTTGTACCTATCTAGAGTTGGGATTAAACCTAAAGTGGTTGGATCTAGATCAACCATATTAAAGGTACCTTGCTTCAAATTCACTGTTGATAATAACCTAGGATGTCCTATTAAAGATATTTAAAAGAAAAATCTACCTGCTAACTTTATGATTGAAAGCATCATGAGATTTCCAAATTTTATGATACCTCAGCCATTGAATGACCAGATCTCCAAGCCTCCATGTTTTACTTAAGCAGGTGGCAATGTCAATCAGATCATAAATATCCCCTGTCTCACAGATATAAACAGGCTTTTCACAACTCCATATCCAATTCCAACATACTGGGCTGTCATGATGGATCTCTATTCCATATGGACAATTTTCTGGAATCATGTGCCTAAGACCCTCTAAAACAGCCTTGTCTTTTAGTAGAAATGTTAATGACTTTGACTTCTGCAGGGAAACCATCACAAACTACATCTTCTCATTGGATTCTCACTTAGTGGTGTTTCAGTATGATTATGGCCCCAAACATAACAGCCAAACAATATTTGCACTTGACTTGCTTTGATCCACCTGGAGACAATGTTCCCATGCTTGATCAAGAGTCCTATTAGGTTTGGACTTAGGCACCATGGATAAGAATCAAGATTGGCAGAATTATGGAAGAATTAAATGATTGGCATACTCTGATAAATGTATGATAGAATTAGATGATTAGCATGCCCTTATAAATGTATGGCATAATCTAGCAGATTGATTAAAAATATTAAAACCGAACCTTTCATAGTCTAGCAGATTCATAAAAATATAATAAAATATGGAAGTATGATATAGAAAAGAATATTAGAAGCATATACTTGGATTGTGAACATACCTCCTTCACACAGCAACAATGCAGCCTCCTTGAGTCCTTCACATGGCAAAAACACAGGCAATAAAACACTACAATGTGAACTCAGCCTCTTTAACAGACTGAGCTCACCCTTCATACCAATTTTTTGAGCAAGAATCAAATCCCATCGAATGTTGAATTTCCAATTTGGGTTTCTAGGGCAAAAATATCTATTTTCTATGGCGTATTCAATTTCTATGTGATTGTATGGATCTTTTTTATTATTTCTACTCAGGTGTTAATTAATTCCTCCACCATCAAATTTATTTTTGGGTTAATTCATATGTATGTAAACCATCTCCTTGAAGTCACTGATGGGAATCATTGCTAATGCATTTGTAAATTCACTACAGCATTGAAAAATTACTCCCAAGCATATCATTTCCAAGTTAATTAAATTGATATTCCTGATAATTGTGTAGTATGTCATTGGTTTTGCATTCTAAAATGTTTTACCTTCAATGAATTTCATAGTGCACTTTTTGTTGGAGAAACCATTTGTCAACACTATCCCATGAATTTTGAACACTCCTCTGTGCACAAGTATGCTCCAACAGCTATCATATGGTTAACCCTTTGCATGAAGCAAAAAATCCCCAAATTGTACGTTGTAGTAATTCCACACAGACACCCACATGGTAACAAAAATGAATCCATAGTCTAGTGATCACGGTTTATGAGAAACATTGACAAAATAAGCCTTCATATCATCACCTACAGCCAGTCCATTTGAATAAGAATTTGGTCAACAATATTCTAGTTCGTTTGGTTGTTGTTTATTACTTAGTACAATTACCTTGAAAATAGTTCAACAACATTACTGTCATTCACTTGTGAATAATGACATTGAGGGAAGCATTGATATGCATGTTATGGCTTAAATGACCTTGTAGGCTTGCAGTGATTCCCATACAAGAGTGTTAGGATTCACTCATCTTGGCCTAACTGAGTCAACCTTTTTTATGCTTGTATTTTCTAAGGATAGAGAACTAGTTTAAGAGTGTTGTCTATGCACAGTCAGATCACATGCTCTTATACTCAGGTGAGAACAAAGTGCCATTCACCTTATTATTGCTTGTTTATGATTGGCACTCTGTAGAAGTACTAGTTTGAACATTAGACAACAATGAACAAGCCCAAAGACGAAGTTCTTAGAACTATTCCTATATGCATGTTGGTAAGTAGTAGCAGAGAAGTTTGCACTAAAAATTGCACCAAGAAAGAGAACAAAAATTATTTTCCATAGAAGATCCATATTGGTGAAATGATTGGGTTATCAGTTCCTCATTTGCATTGTTACAAACCACTTATTGTCTAGTAATATGTTCCTTCAGTCTTCAGATTCATAGGTGGTCAGTGTTTTTTGTAGGTTCAAGATGTTGCGATAGCATGTTGTTTTCCTCAGCCATTGAATGACCAGATCTCCAAGCCTCCATGTTTTACTTAAGCAGGTGGCAATGCCAATTAGATCATAAATATCCCCTGTCTCATAGATATAAACAGGCTTTTCAAAACTCCATATCCAATTCCTACATACTGGGTTGTCATGATGGATCTCTATCCATATGGACAATTTTCTGGAATCATGTGCCTAAGACCCTCTAAAAAAGCCTTGTCTTTTAGTAGAAATGTTAATGACTGTGACTTCTACAGGGAAACCATCACAAACTACATCTTCTCATTGGATTCTCACTTTGTGGTGTTTCAGTATGCTTATGGCCCCAAACATAACAACCAGACAATATTTGCACTTGACTTGCTTTGATCCACCTGGAGACAATGTTCCCATGCTTGATCAAGATTCCTATTAGGTTTGGACTTAGGCACCATGGATAAGAATCAATATTGGCAGAATTAAATGATTGGCATACTCTGATAAATGTATGATAGAATTAGATGATTAGCATGCTCTTATAAATGTATGGCATAATCTAGCAGATTGATTAAAAATCTTAAAACCGAACTTTTCATGATCTAGCAGATTCATAAAAATATAATAAAATATGGAAGTGTGATATAGAAAAGAATATCAGAAGCATATACTTAGACTATGAACATACCTCCTTCACACAGCAACAATGCAGCCTCCTTGAGTCCTTCACATGGCAAAAACACAGCCAATAAAACACTACAATGTGAACTCAGCCTCTTTAACAGACTGACAAACACACTTGTGAATAAAAATGCTCCCCACAGTCATGTTTACAATGAATAAGACAGTGAAATGGGAGAGTGTTTATATTAAACATTGAATTTAAGGTTTTTGCTTCCATTTTTGCCTTTTAAAATCTGTTTTGACTGCCACATTTCCACGCTGGGTTCCACTTTTGTGTTCTGGATTGGGATTGTTATTATCAGGGAGAGATTTGCGTGTTTGGCCAAGCTTCCAAGTCCCAATTCTCTAGGCAAGTTTGAGCCGAGTAATCTTCTCAGTGGAGACTCATGTAGAATAGGAGGGATTCGGGAGTCTACCACGACTCAAACATCACTGGTTGATGTTTATAGAGACCAATAATACATTAATGTAACTTCAGCTTGCAGTCATCTGGGACATGTGTTACTTATGCATGATCAACACTTAGTCAAAAAGTACATTTAAGACACTTGACCAATATTTGTACAAGATAGGGGGAGGACAGAGCATGTCAACCTTGGGACTTGTAGCAATCTGCTTTGAGATTGACAAAGTTGTTTTCCATGGAGGAACACAACCAAAAGGGTAAATTCCTTTTGTTGTATTTGTTAGATGCTAACCTTATAGTTTTCAATGTTGATTTACAAATTCTCACTAGTACAATAGGTATTTTATACTTTGACAGGAGACTAAGAACACACTGTGTGGAATCTTATGAAACATAAACTTACAGTTAGACAATGCATGCATTACTCAAAAGGCATACACACCATCCCATGAAAGAAAATACTATATCCTTATGCCAGAAAACATATTCAAGAAAATGAGTTGATTTAAGATGGAGGTATGGAGGCAGCGAGGATACTAATGCATCAACTTGGGTATTTGCATCTAAGTCTGATTCTAGGTCCAAGTAGAGCTGCTCTCCAATAGATGAGGTTAAGTATGTTTTTGATCAAGAAAGTAGTTATGGTTCAAATTTTATTGCACTTTGGAAAGATGAGGTAGCCAAGGGTGCCCGGTTAAGCAAGGATGCCAAAAAGTTGGATCCTATTGTATACTATGATTTTATTACTTCTCTAATAAGCTTCAGGAAGCAGTTAGGATGGGCATTGTAAATACCCTTCCACTGTGTTACTGTTCAAACTTCAAACTAGCAGGCTAGATGTGTAGCATCAAGAGTGGCCTTATGCTAGT
This sequence comes from Pseudotsuga menziesii, assembly GCA_001517045.1. Classification (NCBI taxonomy): domain Eukaryota; kingdom Viridiplantae; phylum Streptophyta; class Pinopsida; order Pinales; family Pinaceae; genus Pseudotsuga; species Pseudotsuga menziesii. The sequence continues at coordinate 1,157,117 of LPNX010393910.1, forward strand.
GAATGTCAATCATAGGAGATTCTTGGACTATTGCCACCTTTTTCCAAGCTCTCAACTTCTTCGGGATCCTATTCTGTTTCAAGGGGAAAGCCCTTTAATGCACCTGCCAACGCAATTTCTAACACCACTGCCTCCAATAACCTTAAGACAAGATCAGTGCCTTCAGTGGAGTCAAACAGAAAATGAGGAAGATACACTAGAGAGGTTTTATCAGTCAAGTATTTGTTCAATATGGATATTATAGCATAATCAGCCCACTAATACAATTGTTTAGCATATGATCTATATGAAATGCAAGCCTGTAGTAAGTACAATCATCAATTCTTTGTCAAACATCAATATTAGATAAGAATGCTTGTAATTTCAAGATGCCAACGATTTATCAAGATATAACATCCATAGGATTCAATCCAAGGAAAGACATTAATCATGACAGTTGATTAGCAGCCTGTAACTTTCACTTAGATTAACAGTGGCAGTCAATAGGTTACCTCTATCTACACTTTAACAATATGTGATATGGTTTATCACTCAACAATAGTATCCATTCAATTGTAAGGTAAGTAAACTATTATTACCAGTAACAAATATGTCATTTGTATCAACAATTACTAGCCAAGAAAAGGAGATATCAGCATTCACCTATTGCACTTGAACACCTTAAGACAAACGTACATATATTCTGGTGGTATAATTACACCCTTTTATTAATAAAATTAACTGTTCATGAGTATATATATCAGCCACAATGTTATTCAAACTTCAGCTGCAAATTGGTAATAGTTGACAGTGCAAACTTGATTTAGTATCTCATGATAAAGGTCTAGAAGAAAAGCCTCAGAACTGTTCCACTCGTACTGCTTTAAGGAGAATAAAGGGTCTGAAAAATCAGCTGCCCTAACCATTTTGATTGACATTTTCTCACTTATTTCTTACACAATAAAACCAAAAAAGAAGAAGGTTGTGACTGTCTAAAACATATGACATGTCATTGCAAAAATCATGAGAAGGAGCTTGGCCTCACTCTATTCATTGGATTTACATCGGAGTATACTTTGTTCGGGTTGAAAGAGATAATTAATTATCATGTCCGTGCACTCTCTTGCTGTCCAACAATATCCATGTGAACTTCGATGACTGACCATTGAAGTGGTAATAGGGTTCCCAAATTGATTCAACGTGAATTTACCAATATCCTGTTTAGTTTGATGTGGAATCTAGAACTCATTTAGATGTTTCTTCACATGAAAACTCTTCTACCCCTGCAAATGGGCCAAAGGTGGTGATTCCAGTCATTACTAAATTTGACATGGATCCCATAGCTATGACAATAGCTTCTCTTACATGTCACGTAGCTAACAGGCATTAGTATTATTACCCCAAACACACAGATTGTAACCCACATATTGTAAATCACACAATATACAGTTGATGTTCACTGCAGTATTTGAATGTGCCACTCTCAGTTTTCCATAAAGCCTAAAAAGCAGTAGTCAATAATCACTACAGCCAGATTGTGGACCCTTTCCCCTAACATAAAGTAGAGTTATCCTATGAAGAGAGATTAAAAAAATGAAACTATCATTATCATGATACCTATTGCCATGCACCCAGAAGCACCATTACAATTTAAATCTTTGAGAAACTATCCTGCAATAAATTTAAAAATCATTGGATTTACTCTTTAATTCCCTTATCAACAAATCATTGCCATACCATGATTCCTAAGATGTGACAAATCACTACCATTACCATGAAAACTACCATATTTGATTATTTCCCATCCTTGTATATCAGCGAGGGCACTCATAGCTCTACTTTTGAGGGCATAAAAGTAGCATAAATCCATCTTAAGTAGTGACCTATTCAGCTAAGAGGGATCCAATCCAAATACTGATGGTGCGAAGCTAGCAGTGCAGTCTTTTTTTACCTCTTAGCTTAAAAGATCAAAGGTTAGGATTGCTTATGCTTTTGTGAGGGGATCTACTTTTATGTGTGTGAGGGGGAGTTATTTTGTTCCAGGCCAGGGGTAGAAACATAAGTTAAAATAATATTTTCATTAGGAACAACTGTTTCTGGGCTGGGCATGTTCATTGGCAAATTCTTAACTGCAGCATCAGACTTCTTTGTAGCTGATAGTTCAGTCACAGCAGTGAATTTTGAACCAAATATGTCTCCGCTGGCAGCCACTAAAACAACTAAAGGATTTGAACCATAAATTCTCTCAGTAGCAGATGATGTTGAACAAGAAGATTTCATTTGCAGAGCCTCCAATGAAATGAGGCTAGTTTCTTCAGGCCGAGTGAAAGGTTTGATAGATCCAATGTTCCACCAGACTGTGCCATAGTTGGAAAATTTTGACCTGAAGATGTATGCATAAGATCAGACCTCACAGAAGTATAATTTGATGATGATACACCTGCCACTAAAACTGACGTGTTTGGCTGCTGATGTAAATTAATTGAGTGGCCATTTGATCCTGATGGTATTGCTGAGTTGGAATTTAGTTTGTGAGGACTGTTGAAAGCCAAAACAAAGATTCTATAGGAGCCAAAACAAATGTCCAAATGAATACAACACCCTATTATGGATATTGTGGAAACCACAACATACATAAATCCTAGTTGCAGGTCACGTCTTTTATTTTTCATGTATCTTTCTTTCCAACTCAGGCCACAAGGTACTGAGAAAGATTATTTGAATTTAGGACATTATTGTTAAGTAATTTATATGAGTCAGTTAGGTTCCTTTCAAGGGGTTCAATTGTGTTTCATTTAATTTTAGAGGTAGAAATCTAAGATGATTGGTCGGCTCCAGCAAGATACAATTTTATTCGAAATGCATAAAAAGCTATGAAACATGACACAACCATATAGGCCTCCGTGTTCGTGTCCAATGGGTCAGGCATGTTACATGACTTGACAAATGTCGGACATTAGTTTTAATGTGTCCTAAAACACATGACATGTTTTGGGCACGTGTCAGGATAGAAAATGAAAGATAATGAGAATACCACTTCTAAGGCACTGGTAGGCACACCTCCAACAAGCAAGATAATGACCATACAATCAAAATTGGTCTTAAAAACAATGACCTGCTACCATTACTATTTCATTTGTAGAGCCTCCAATGAAATGAGGCTAGTTTCTTCAATCCGAGTGAAAGGTTTGATAGATCCAATGTTCCACCAGACTGTGCCATAGCTGGCAAATTTTGACCTGAAGATGTATGCACAAGATCAGACCTCAGAGAAGTAGCATTTGATGATGATACAATTTCCACTAAAACTGACGTGTTTGGCTATTGATGTAAATTAATTGAGTGGCCATATGATCCTGCTGGTATTGCTGAGTTGGAATTTAGTTTGTGAGGATTGTTGAAAGCCAAAACAAAGATTCTACAGGAGCCAAAACAAATGTCCAAATGAATACAACACCCTATTATGGATATTCTAGAAACCACAACATACATAAATCCTAGTTGTAGGTCACGTCTTTTATTTTTCATGTCTCTTTCTTTCCAACTCAGGATACAAGGTACTGAAAAAGATTATTTGAATTTAGGACATTATTGTTAAGTAATTTATATGAGTCAATTAGGTTCCTTTCAAGGGGTTCAATTGTGTTTCATTTAATTTTAGAGGTAGAAAGCTAAGATGATTGGTTGGCTCCAGCAAGATACAATTTTATTCGAAATGCATAAAAAGCTATGAAACATGACACAAACATATAGGCCTCCGTGTCCGTGTCCAACGGGTCGGGCATGTTACATGACCTGACAAATGTCGGACATGAGTTTTAATGTGTCCTAAAACGCATGACATGTTTTGGGCACGTGTCAGGATAGAAAATGAAAGATAAGGAGAATACCACTTCTAAGGCACTGGTAGGCACACCTGCAACAAGCAATATAGTGACTATACAATCAAAATCGGTCTTAAAAATAATGACCTGCTACCATTACTATTTCATTTGCAGAGCCTCCAATGAAATGAGGCTAGTTTCTTCAACTCGAGTGAAAGGTTTGATAGATCCAATGTTCCACAAGACTGTGCCGTAGTTGGCAAATTTTGACCTGAAGATGTATGCAAAAGATCAGAACTCACATATGTAGCATTTGATGATGATACAACCGCCACTAAAACTGACGTGTTTGGCTGCTGATGTAAATTAATTGAGTGGCCATATGATCCTACTAGTATTGCTGAGTTGGAATTCAGTTTGTGAGGACTCTTGAAAGCCACAGGCACACCAGATTATGGAGGTTTATAAATTGAATATATTCCTGACAAAGTATTAGTGTTAGAAGTTAGTTTAACAGTCCCAATATTTGTGTGGGAATCCAGCTTTGTGCCCTTTGGACCAAATTTCAACTCTTCATGAGTCTCAGGAAGCTAGCAGTTGCTGCAACACTGGAAAGGTAGTC